>NJDC01007261.1:32561-50421 GCA_002245475.1 Calephelis virginiensis | reverse complement strand
TAATGTCTTGTGGTGAGCACTCTGCTCGGCCCACAAAGCCCGGTGAAGTTGTGAAAACCGCTAGGTTGGCAACACATTAGTCATTTCCAAAAAATTCGGCGCAATGCTCACATCATGAATCGATAGGACATTTAATGTTGATTAAACATAATCAAGACTTTCATTCCAAAATATTAAGTAAATTTAACAATCTCATATGTGATACTAAAAGGAACTCCTAAGACTATATTAAGATGGTGTGCTCAGTAAAGCGAGACAGTATTTCAAGCCGGCCCATCGCTTGCAACTATACAAAGCGCAAATTCGACCTCATATGGAGTACTGTTCTCAACTCTGGGCAGGGGCTTCACGGTACCAGCTCCTCCCGTTTGACCGCATTCAACGTAGAGCAATTCGAATTGTCAATGACCGGGCAATTACCAATCGGCTTGATTCCTTGGCGCTGCGTAGAGATGTAGGGTCCCTCAATGTTTTCTACCGCATCTATCATGGGGAATGTTCTGAGGAGTTGTTTGGTTTAATTGCAGCCGCTGATTTCCACCTTCGGTCTTCGCGACGGAGTTTAAAGTATCATGCCCATCATCATGATGCGTGGCGATCTACAACTCTGCGATTGCGAAGACATGTTTTACCTCGCACAACACCATTGTGGAATCAGTTACCGAGGGAGGTATTCCCAAATAATTATGACTTAGGGACCTTCAAGAAAAGAGCGTACTCATTCCTTAAAGGTCGGCAACGCATCTGTGATACTCCTAGTGTTGCGGATGTCCGTGGGTGGAGGTGATCACTTTCCATCACGTGACCCACTTGCTCGTTTACCTTCTCTTGTATAAAAAAAATGAGTAACATAATATTATTAAGTTAATAGCTGACCCAGCAGACGCTGTTCTGTTATATTTTTAATGTGATTTTAGTAAAAATAATTTTGGGTGAGTCGCCCTCATCACTTAGGAGTATGAAAAATAGATGTTGACCGATTCTCAGACCTACTCAATATGCTCACAAAATTCCATGAGAATCGCTTCTTAGTAGCTAGTTTTTAGCTAGCTTTTATAAGTCATAAATTCTAAACATTTATTGTATTGTAATAACATAAAGAAGGCCTTTAAACTCAGTTGTGTTAGTAAAAACCCGGGGTTTTTGTTTGTAATAATGCGAAGCATTAAAAAAATGCTAAACTAATAGCCTAACACTAATATGGCAGCAGGAGTAGGTAAGGTTGTAGTATCAATCCGGGAGAGTTGCTGCGAAACTCTACCACCTAGTAGGATGTCACGGTTTTAGTGACGGTTAGTCTACGCTCGCCTTTTACGAGCTGCCTGGCAGGAAGGCAGATGGTCTATTCTGTAAAGGAGCCCGGACCAACACGGGGAAAAACCTACGTTCGCTTCATACGAACTGCCATCCAGACAGATAGAAGGTCTATTCAAAGCAGCCAACTCGGACCAACACGGAGAAAATTTGAAATTTTGTAAAGAATACGGCAACATCCTTCGCAATATTTTCCCTCAGGTGTCAGTGTTTATAATTTCGGTTGCACACCCATCATAATACTAGATGATTGGGGGTGCGCCGCGCACTGCATGCTGATGAGCACCACCGGCGACAATTTAAATAAGACGATATTGATATTTAAATTTCATTGATCTGATTGGAATCTGTAATCTCACAAGTTTTTCTCAGCTTGTTTTTTTTTCTATTTATTACCAAACATTTTACGTTTATTAATATACGTATCTGTATTATATATATATAATTTTAGAGTTCGTGTGTTTGTCACTGAACTCCTCCTAGACGACTGGAGCGATTTTGATAAGTTTTTTTGTGTGTGTTCAAGGGGATTCGAGAATGGTCACAATTGGGTCCTCTGGAAAAAGTTTTTTAAATTATTTTTTATTTTTACATTGGGTCCGGCAGACTGCGCTACTATCGAAGCATTAATGTTAAGCGATACGAAGTTTGCTGGGTCAGTATTATCAAAGACAATTTATTTACTAATATCTGGTATTATGTAAAAATCAATGCCACTTTTTGTTATAATTTTATAACTCAAGAACGGGCTCACCTATTCAAACCAAATTCTTAGGCTTTGTTCAGACTATTCAGAAGATGGTTTATGTAAAGAATGCATAAAATCGGTCAAGCGGTTCTTAATTTTTTGTAACAAATGAATTCAATAAATAGCGGATAATTTTGCTAATAGGTATTTTTCAGTGAAATGAAACTTTTTTTAGATAAGGATTGTGCTGTCATATTGAAAATTTTTCAGTTGTTTTTTTCTTTTTTTCTTTTGTTGTGTTATGTCATTCATGCGGTCATATACGTAGCGAAGCACGTACCGGGCCGCTAGTAGGTACATATAAGGCATTGCTTCAAACCACTAGGTTTAATACTGAATGCCGCCGTGCACGTAGGCACAATATTTTCCCATGTATTCATTTATCACAGAGCTTCATACTACAAAATAAATAAGTAATTAGTGCGTCCTAGTAAAAGTCTCCATCTCCATGTTACTTAATAGATACATTTTTAATATTTTTTTCAATCTTATAGTACTACAATTTAAATTATGCGCTTCGGCTTTACACTATCGCCTCTGTGGTCTAGCGGTTTAGTTGTCGGACTTGACTGCATGAGGTCCCGGGTTCGATTCGCGGGTCGGGCAACAAAAAGAGAATTAGGTAGGTCTTTCCAATTTTCTTATAAAAAAAAAACATTGCTCGGGATTAGATATGTGCCCGGTTGGCGATAGGCTTGCCTCCTATCACACTGTGTGACGGACTTACGGCCAAATATGGATTTCAAGCAATCTAGATAACTGCGTATCCGCCGGCCTATCCTATACCTAATTTCTCTAGTAATCCTGTCCACAGACATATTATTGGCAAGCGATAACATGAAAATGGATCAAAATATCAATCTTGGACAGCAAGTTTTGGATTAGGATTGATTATTGATATTGGGCGTTAGTGTCTTCGGCTAGTCGTGGGTGCCTTGGTTGTGACTCTGCCTATCTCTTCGGAGATATGAGCGTAAAGGTACTTTTATATCTATCTTTAGGTTTTGGCATTCACGTTAGTATTTTGCCATTAGTCAAGTATAAATTTGCATCAAATTTACCAAAATCGATATTCAATTATTATTAGTCATAAGTCACCAATAAGTCATGTCAGGGTCTTGGGTAAAGCGGTGGCCTCATTACTCAAGATCATGTAATGAGATTTGGCGGCAACGAGGAAATACACAATACGCTTCTTCATGATTATTTCATGTCACCAAAATCGACTAATTTCACTCAATATAAACACGAAATTCAATAATTATGGAAAAACTTCGATCATCTTTTCTCTGGATGGCGCCAAAAACACACAGATATCTTTGAAATAAATTCGGATTTCCGAAGCTGACGAATACAGCCGAAGCGCATAATTTAATATTCGCAATTCGCGCATACTTCGCCTGGCAGAACATTTATTCAGCGAGGAATGATATATTGTGTTGTCCTTTCGCCATAAGTATTCAATGCACGCTAAATACTTATAAAAAAACACCGTCAACCGACGCCTATATATCTAGCTATTTTAATAGTGTTTCGGGTTATATGTATTATAATAACAGGTTTATATGTATTATAACATACAAGTTTGTCTACACGTTCTAAGCTCGAATGGGCTGCTAGTAGGTAAACCTACTAATACTATAAATGCGAAAGTTTGTAAGGATGTGTGTATCACGCTCGAATGCGAAAACGCGGGCGAAGTCGCAGGTAACAGCTAGTATTATATATTACTCTTAATATTATATATTACTAGCTGTTACCTGAGGTTTCGCCTGCGTTTGCGCAGGAACCCGTTGTGCGGTCGAGTTTAAAAGTAGCCTAAATGTTAATCCAGGTCATAATCTATCTGTGTTCCAAATTTCAGACAAATCCGTTCAGCCATTCGAGCGTGAAAGAGTAACAAACTTACACACATCCTTACAAACTTTCGTATAAATTATAATATTAGTAGGAAGAAGGATATATGTGAAAATATAGTATATCTATGTAGACGACCTCATCATTGATTAACTTTGTTTTATATTTAACCTGTTAAAAGAGGGGTGTTTTAAGTGTAGTTGTGTGTGTGTGCGTGCGTGCATACGTCCGTGCTTGCGTGCGTTTGATTTGCGTGCGAGCGTACCTAGCATGTGTAAACGTTTGTGTATGTAAACGTCTGTCAGTAGCATCATAAGTTTTAAACGGATGGACCGATTTCGATGCGAATGTTTTTATATCGAAGCTAAATTTAGGTTTTGTTTGGGGGTTATTCGTGCTAAATTTTAGATTATTAAATGATTATGTTTTTTAACTCAAAAACCAATATTCGTTAAAATTTGTAAGTGACTGCGGACTCCCTCGAAATAATGACCTACTTTTCAAAAAATAGTCATCAAAATCGGTCATTAATTGGCCGAGTAATCGCGTTACAAACATACAAAAAAAAGTCGAATTGAGAATCTCATTTTCTTAAGAGTCGGTTAAAAATAACACATCCAGACGGTATGCAATTAGCAAGTACATTCGTGAGCAGAAGTTAATATATTAGTAATCTAGTACAGGGGTGGCCAACCGGTCGATCGCGATCGATCGATAAATAAATAGACTAGACTGTGCAACGTAATTCCCAACTATTAAAACTAGAGAAACCAGCCGCAACCGTGCCCAACAAATTTAGAAGACCCCGTCATCTCCTCAAGACACTACTCTGTACCGTCGCCGCCGGTCTCGGCGACGAAGATCTCTCTTGCGCCCGCGCGCCTAACGCCTCCATCTAGTCCACCCAGTAACCAGAACGCAGCAAGTCGAGGTACGGTCTCCCGGGAGACAGCCCTTGTTACTGGCGTTGTAGGGAACAGTCCAATCCATCAAAATAATAATGTCTTGTGGTGAGCACTCTGCTTGGCCTACAAAGCCCGGTGAAGTTGTGAAAACCGCTAGGTTGGCAACACATTAGTCATTTCCAAAAATACGGCGCAATGCTCACATCATGAATAGATAGGACATATAATATTGATTAAACATCATCAAGACTTCTATTCCAAAATATTAAGTAAATTTAACAATCTCATATGTGATACGAAAAGGAACTCCTAAGACTATATTAAGAGAAAACATTTTATGATTGTGTACTAAACACTATGCTGTTCTTTCTTTCTTTAGGTTTTGGCCTTCACGTTAGTATTTAGCCATTAGTCAAGTAGAAATTTGCATCAAATTTTATATAAATTTCAATTAATTTTAATTAGTCATCAGTTATAAGTCGTCAGGAAGTCATGTTAGACTCTTGGGTAAAGCGGTGGCCTGTTTACTCAAGCTCATGTAATGAGATTTGGCGGCAACGAGGAAATACAAAATACGATAATTTCTTCATGATTATTTCATTTGTGCACTTTCACTGAACAAAATTATACAAAATGCCACCAAAATTGACTAATTTCACTCAATATCAACACGAAATTCAATAATTATGAAAAAACTTTGACCATCTTTTCTCTCGATGGCGCCAAAACTCTCCACTATGCTGTTTCATTTAAGATTTCAAGAAGTATGTAAGTGGTGGATCACACTGGGCTTCGGTAATAAACAGTAGATCTACTGTTTATTACCATTTATTATGTCTAACCAAGTTGGCCACCCCTGATCTTGTAGAAATCACCTGGAGTTTGCCAAGTCATCGGTAATCGATTGTGATTGGGGCCCCCGGCCCCGTAATACGTTTTAATCGATTAGCTTTACGGCTACGGGGCCTCTTTGTAAGACTAATACAACACTGTTTTTACATCATACTGTAATATTCTGCGTTAGTTTATGAGTATTTGTAATCCTGTCCTATCCTATATTATAAATGCGTTTGTTAAAGTTTGTTTGTTTGTTATTCCTTCACGCAAAAACTGCTGAACCGAATGTCATTTGTTCATCATTTGTTTAGGTTAGTACCATAAGTTGATAAGAACGCCATCTTAATTTCTTAAGACTAACTACTTTGTTTCCTGAATAGTTAGTGCGCCATCTGTGATCTTTTATCGTCAACATCAATATATTTGTTTGTGTGTGTCAAATGCGTGGTAGTGTGTAACCACTTTATATATTTATACTTAATAATGACGTGCCATCATTATGTCGCCAACATAGACAAAAAATTATGCATCATTATCATGTGTTCAACTTGCGCTCGCACTTGACCATTTCTTTGCGACACGTAAAAAGTCTAATTACAAGATTAAATACGAGTCATTTTGTCTGTGTCATGGTCTTTTGTTGCAAACTTTTGAATTTCCTACAAAACACATTAGCTAATGTAACTTAACGGAGGACTACACAGACTACCTACAGTATAATGTGCCTAACTTTCACTTATTTAACAAAATTAAAGGGAGGAAAAACAAAATCACATTTTTTTACAAAACTAACTTCACTTGACAAACCTATTACAAGTTTTACGTACAGTAGTACTATTTAAATTATGCGCTTCG
This sequence comes from Calephelis virginiensis, assembly GCA_002245475.1. Taxonomy (NCBI): domain Eukaryota; kingdom Metazoa; phylum Arthropoda; class Insecta; order Lepidoptera; family Riodinidae; genus Calephelis; species Calephelis virginiensis. The sequence goes on along the minus strand of NJDC01007261.1, from coordinate 43,905 downwards.
GCTATAGGTATTCGTCAAGCTTCGGAAATCCGAATGTATTTTAGAGATATCTATATAGAGTTGTTATTACAGCAGTCCAAAGTTTTGGCATCACGTAATAATATTATATAGATGAATCGGAATCATGGCCTACCTTTCCATGTAGAAATAATAATTAAGCGCAGTAAGACTGCAAAGAACGTCTCCAATTATTTCATTGGGTACCGAGTCGCGATTTGATAATTCTTTTTTCAAATGGTTCTGAAATGGTCCCACGTAAGTTTTATAAACATCCTATAAGTAATTTTTGATTTATACCTAATAGTGATATTTTTCAGAAGATGTGTATTTTTTTATGTAAAAGGAGACAAACGAGCAAGTGGGTCACCTGATAGAAAGTGATCACCGTAGCCTACAGGCATCCGCAATACCAGGAGTATCACAGATGCGTAGCCGACATTAGAGGAATGGGTACGCTCTTTTCTTGAAGTTCCCTAAGTCATATTCGTTTGCAAATACCGCCCTCGGTAAAGCAATTACCACACGACACCGCGCTATGCCGCGGCAGACGGTCAAGCGGATCTTAAGTTGCATTGGCCTCTTAACATCTTATAAATCCTTACATACCTCACATACGAACTCCGCCCGGATAATAATGATGGGCTGATGAATGATAATACTTTAAACACAGGTGGTGTTTCTATTCGGATTGAAATGTATACAAAAATGAAAAATGGGACATGACTGGCAATGAATAGAAGAATATAGTTTTTTTTTCGAATTCATTAGTCATATGTGATTTTCAATAGTTTAGATAGATGCATAACACTTGTTTACATAAGCTAAAATTATATAAACAAATTTATTGGCAACACAGAATTCTTTATTCACCGCCGCGCAATATGTACATTCTTATAGAAATGCTCATTATGATAAAACAAAGATGGTTCCCATATTAGTTTTATCTTACCACCTCTCAATCATGGCTTATCTTTCAAAAAAAGAACCAACCTCGGTTGGCTATTGGCTTAGTAATCGCGTAACAAACACGAAAAACATACAGTCGAACTCGTTGGTCGAGTGGCTAGCGTACTCGCCTAACTACATCAACTTACCGCGAGGCTCGGGTTCGATTCCCGACGGGGGCAGGCATTTGTGTGATGAACATTTAGATGTCTGCATTTCCGGGTCTGGGTGTTTATTAAATTTATTCTGGTATATATTTAAGTATTTCTATGTATTAGTATCGTTGACTAACACCCATAACACAAGCATATAATTTGCTTACTTTGGGGTTAGATTCAATTAGTGTAAGTTGTCCAGGATATTTATTTATTTATTTATTTATTAATGGGTTCGTTATTAGTCGAGTAATTGTGTACAAATATATAAAAGGAAAATAGAATTGAATTGATAACTAACCAGAAGTTGATAACCTTTTTAGGAGGCGGTTAATGATTATTTCCCTTTGTCATCGCATTACGCATGAACATAAGGACAAATTTTGCTAATTGTATTTGTTGTGTTACTCATTATCAGGTTTTTATGAAATTAATTTTAGTTTATTTTAATTTAGTTTAAAACAGGACAACGTCAAACAAACGTCTAAACAACAACTAGTTAGGGATATTATTTTTTTCCTCAAAAAGATTCTTCTTAAGATTTTCTTAAGATATTGGAAGACAAACAAGCAGACGCATGAAGGGAAGAAACAATTTTGCTTATTATCTGTTGTTATGTTACCTACTAATTATTAGGTTTATAGTTTATTTGGTATTTAAATTCAATTTAAATCAAAACAAAACAACGTCAAACAAACGCCAAAAAAACAACAACTATAATAGGATTTTTTTTTCAATATTGAATAACAAATAAAAAAAAATGTTTTGTAATAATAATTACTAGTGGTCGCCCATTAGTCAAAATTCGACCATAAAAAAATTTAATGTCTTGTTGATAAGAACGCCATCTTTGTTTCTCAAGACCAAGACTACTTTGTTTCCTAACTTTTTAGTGCGCCATCTGTGATCTTTTATCGTTATCATCAATATATTTGTTTGTGTGTGTCAAATGCATGGTAGTGTGCATGCACGCGATTCATGCCGAATCTACTGAGCTAGACGTAACAAAATTTGGCAGGCTATATTACGAGGAAGTTTGTAGGATACTTTTTGTTTTTGTTTTTTATTTATTTGCATTTCGATTTGTAGTATGTGCTTTACAGATTGCCCCGTACATTTTTCCAAGTTATATTTTTTTAGTAATTATAAAAAACAACACTCAGTTTAAAGTAACTAAATAAGTATATTGAAATTTGAAATGGAGAGAAACATTTGAACGTACAGGTCATTTTAATATATATAGATTACGAGTCACGTTGTTTGTCCGCGATGGACTCGTAAACTACTTAACCGATTTCAATTAAATTTGCACACCGTGTGTAGTTTGATCCAACTGAAAAGAAAGGATATCTTATATCTCAATTTGTGATACATCCGAGTGAAGCCGGAACAGGCAGCTAGTATCTTATTTAATCTATTATAAATCAAAGTTTAATAAAAAATGATTATCTTTACTTCCGCTCTTGTTCGGTAATAAAACTACTTATTTTAGATATTACTTTTTCTTTTTTCACGTTTCTAAAGTATAATAATATTTAATATCTAATTTTCAATTTTAAGCAAAATTTTTTGAAATCATAATACACTAACCTTTACAAACACATGCTAATAATATGGTTAGGATTTTTATGAGTTTGAACATAACATAATTCAAGTTTAAGATGACCTTTAGGTAGGGTTCAATAGTTCTCACTTCTCTACGTTTCAGAATTCAAATTTGGCCACTTGATACTGAGTTTTGTTGGTGTAATACAAACAGACAGACCGATGAAAATTGTAAAATGGTCTGCCATTTGTAGTTGCCGGGAAATATTTTTCTAAGTATAACTATGTACAGAATTCAGTCTTCTGCAGTTTTATTATAAGTATATAGATTGACAGCCTAATATTACTCTTGTTTGCTAATGCAATAGTTACACACGCACACACACAGACATCACTATGTAGGAAGTTGAAAAGCACACAGAGGCACCCAACTTCCGGTTCCAGTTTCCACCCTTGTCGAGTTTTCACTCGAAATTGACTTTTCATAGAATTATTATTAGATTTTTTTTTTTTTTTATTATTAGATACGAAAAATGAATATGTTTTCCCCGTGTGACTCTTGTTATTTTTGGTACCTGATTCTACCGTTTGAATAAATTTTGAAGTATCGTTGAAATAAACAAAATACGAAATGTTTATTTATAATGTTAGCATTGTAACAGGTTTTTCGATTTCAAGTAATTCATCGGAATATATAATCTTCTTTTCTTTCAAAGTCCGTTATAAAAGATTTATCAAAAAAAATATCTTTTTATTTTTTTTAATAAATCCTTAAAGTTCTGTGTACTTGGTAATTTATCAAAATTCTATTAAAATTTAGTACTATTAGCTATTTTGTCTTTAGTGATTTCTTATTTATTAGTTTTACTAGATGCCCTTGCGAACTTTGTTCCACCCGTTCAGTTTGTATGGGAAAACTTAAAATGTTTAGTTTTCTAGCAGAAAATGGGAATAACATATATTCAATGTCCGTCTCCTGGTTCTAAGCTAAGTCGTTCTTGAGTTTCAAATAGTCTAACACTACTTTCTTTTATATATTTAAATATTTCAATTTGTCATCGGGTTTCCGAAGAGGGGGTTTTGAATTCGATTGCATATTGTAAATTATTTCTTTCCTTTTTATCTCTGTTTTTTGGAAATTTTTACTAACTTCGCCAATTTTAATGATTATTTTTTGGTTTGGAAGTACGTGCTTTCGATTGCTCCCAGTTAAATTAATAGACCCGACAAGTGGTATCTAGGGTTCCATAACCGAATGGCGTAAAAAGTTATATTGCTTATTATGTAAATTTTTAAATTTAAAAACTAAATTTTAAGTACCATAACCTAATATTAATTATTGTCACTAAGTATGGTTAAACAAAGTCCCCCGTCTATCACACACAAACTATACTGTACGGATTATCGTATGGCTTTCACCAATAAATTTGTATGGTTAATAAAAAAATAGTGAGGGGTTTGTGTAAATTTTAGGAGTTGTAACCGTGCGTTCTTACCCTGCACAACACTGTTGTGGAACCCGTTACCAAGGGTGGTATTCCTAAAAGAATACGACTTAGGAACTGTTAAGAAAGGAGCGTACTCATTCATTAACAGTTGGCAACGCATCTGCCTGCTGAGTAGCAACATATTAGCCATTAGCAACATGTTATCCATTTCAAAAAAAAAATAGTCCGGTGAAGTAGTAAAACTTCGCGGTTAGCAACATATTAGCCATTTCAAAAAAAAAACGATGGTTTGCACTCTGGGAGAGCCGGCAAATTAAAAACTTGAATATTAACTTTGTGCATATTTGATATTTAGGAATTTCTTTGTAATTCAATAGTATAAAAATGTTATTGGGTACATCATTTGTATTGGCGATACAACTGATACAAAAGCTGTCATTAGCTAATAGCGACCCCCGTCGTGCCCCGCGCGTCCCCACCGGGGGCTCACACCCACTGACAGTGCAATTTACTATTTACCAATAATTCCATCAACAAAACAAAACAAAAACATTTAACACCTATCTTTATATATTACAAATCCGTATAAAAAATAACCGTGTCCGAAAGTTATAAAAATATTTAGTTTAAATCCTCCTCTAACCGTAATAGCATTTACCTATCTTCTAAATAGCCCCTGTGCTTTTTCATAATAGTCTTATTATTATTCATAATTAGTCTTTATTTCACGCTTTATTTTACACTTCAGCCAGCCGGTTTAATTTTTTACAGCATGTTCAGAGCTTTTTAACTACATGTACCTAAGTATATACTCGTATAAGTAAGCTTTATTTTTTAACGTTCAGTATTTGGTTGTTATTATTGGTAAACAAAAAATATAAATTTATTCATGTTTAGTTGAAAAGCTTTGATGTGGTGTAATAAGTGAAACCAGTTGGCTTGAGTGTAATATTATTAAGTGTGAAATGTTCAAGGGTTTTGGAAAAGTACAAGGGTTATTTAGAACGTATGTGTACAAGGGCATTCCACCAAGTGCCGAACACGAAGAGTGTAAATTCTATTAACAGAGTTTTTTAGGGTTTGGTTTTTAGACATTTGAATTTTAGCATACAAAAAATTGCAATAAAAATTATGATTGAATTTTTAAATTTCGTAAAGTAACTTGACAACGAACGAAGATATATTTGATTAAAAAAAGTAGTTGTTTGTTGTTGTGAGGACGATGCCACAAACAAAAGATAGTAAATTTATACATAATACTTAAGTCGCCTTCATGGTCTATTGGTCCGCTGTTGGCTTTGCGGTCCGTTTCCAATATCTTTGTATCGCATACAAACAACGTAGCTCGGGATATGTGTCCGGTTGGCGATAGATTTACCCCTAATTGTACTAAGCGGTACCTTCCTCTAATCTTGGTTGCCAAGGTTGTATGTACATATCTCTGCCTATCCCTTTGATGACGCGGGAGTGTAAATACTTCCATATATTGCATAGACATCAAACTAAAATTGTTATGTATATTTGATTGTAAGAATAGCACTTTTCCCAAAGCTAAAATATACAATTACAATAGAAATACATTTTTTTAGAATACAATGTAATTCGGAAAAAAAAATTGAATTGAGTATGAGTCATTAAACTTTGACATATTCGCAGCCGACACTTTAACAAATAGAGTCACTGCGATTCTTTCTATTTTTTGATAACATAATAACAAAACCAATTAGTTTATGAGTGATGCGAGAAAAACAAACATAAATATTGTCAGCATCGGCTTAAAAAGGCAAGGGTGCAAACAATTAACTGGATGGATTATCTCCGAGCAAACAAGGGTATGGTCATAATGACCCTCTGCATAATGGAACAGTGTTGAAGGGTTAGATGAGCAGTGGAGCAACAGTTGCATCGGAATAATTAATTAATAAGTTAAAATTATCTATGAAAGGGTTAATTGCTTAGACCAGAGATTCCAAAACTTATAAAGGAATATATTTTTAACCGCCTTAAAAGAGAGGAGGCTGTCCTCTTTTTGGTAATGTATGTTTTCTTTGTATGTTTGTTACGCTGTGACTTGGTCAGTGACGAACTAATTTTGGCGGTTATTTTTTTTGAAAGGCAAGTTATCTTTGCGAGGTGGTCCCATATAAATTTTAAAAATATCCAACAAGAAGTAAGACAAGTGGTGTCAATGATGTCGTTAAGGTATATAAAAAAAAACATTCATCCATTATGAAATATAAGTGAAAAAGCACAAGACAGGTCTTGATAAAATGTTTAAAGAACTAAATCTTCTTACATATAAAATAAATTGTTCGTTAGTCTCGCTAAAACTGGAGAACAGCTGGACCGATTTGGCTAATTTTGGTATGGAATTATTTGTGGAAATACAGGGAAAGTTTAAAAGATAAGAAAAAAGGAAAAACTGCCAAAAAACTAGAAAAATCAACATTTTAATTTTTTTCCCATACAAACAGAACTGTGGAAATTAGTTCGCCGCGACAACTAGTTGAAAATAAAATTGGAGTCAGACGAAAAATAAAAAAGGATAAGTTTTCAATAAATACGTTATTTATGTACAAAAAATTTACTGTTTGCCCGATTTTCTGGCATCCCATTGTGAGAACTGGAATTGGTGGCAATAAGATCATTTATATAAGGAACCACGCTCTTTCAAATAAAATAAATTATATCGGTTTAAGAATAAGAATAAGAAATCGATAAACATAAATAATAAAATAAAGAAGTAGACTTCACAACCTCCTGCATTTCAGGTTCAATTAAGTTACCTACCTGTTTAAGTGATTTTTCTATGGAACGAGAAAGTTGACGATAAAAATAAAAAATAAAATAATAATGCCAAAAAAAACTTTATGAAATGTAAGAAAGAATCATCTCGATATTGACGTCTTTGCATCGAAATCTTTTCATCCGTTCAAAAGTTATGATGTCACAGACAGACACACACACGCAAATATGTCAAATTTATAACACCCTCCTTTTTCCGTCGGAGTTTAAATACGTTTCATCTATAGCAACACAAGGAGCAAATGATGCGTTGCCAACCTATTCAAATCCCCTTTTCTCCATTTGACCTTACAGCCATATTATCTAGCAATTGACACAGTCCTCATCCAGAGCAATAGGGTTATCCTTGAAGCTCGATTTGATTCAGATTTGAAATTGGAATCGGATATGCCACTTTTGGTATACTCTTGATCACCGTAATAGTGAATTAGTTTAGTTCCAAAACAATTCAACGACTCCGGTAAAATAATTAATTGTTTATGATTAACAAACATCATAATTCGCTAGTAATTTCGTTGATCTTTCCATATTAATGCGACAGTTCCTTCTGATTTCCATTTAATCTATTTCCATATTTAAGTGTATTATTAATATATTATATTTAATGTATCTTTAGATTAAAACAGTTTTGTTGCCCGTGTGGTCTACAGGTCCAATATTTGACTTGACTTGACAAAAAGAAAATGTGTTTATAAAATTTTTTGTTTAAAAAAAGTTGGCCGAGTTTGGGTATGTTCGCCATATGTTAGTCACCTATTATAATGGGACTTTGTGTCTTCGACTATTCGTGGGTGTCCTGGTAGTAGCTCTGCCTTTATCTGGGATACAAGGATGGAGATACTTAAAGTTTTAATTCAAAAATAATTATTGTTTCCAAAAGTCTTTAGCTGGAGATCATCCATTAACCTTACCTATCAAACCGAAGTATAACAATGACGATAAGCATGAATGAAGAGTGAGGAGAACAAAAGCAGTGACATCAAAAATCATTGACTGTTCAGACTGAATCAGGACTGTTGTTCACCCAGTCACAGTCATGGTGTCAGTAACAAGGAGCAATGCAGTTGCAGATAGTTTTTTTGCATTTTTTTGAAGTGAAACCTTCTTAAGCGGCTTTGCACACTTTTTTTAAATGGGTAAAAACTTTTAAACTTGCGCCAGGACACGTGACCTGATCGAAAATTCGTAAGACGGCGCAGGGCGCTTGCGCGAATGTTCGTGTTGTTTGTGTACGACAGCACAATAAATGAATATAGTATTCCAGCACATACATGATAGAACTTTCATACTGATAATTAAAGCAATTCGTGCAAAATTATTTCCTAACCATTCCAAAATATCAAAAATGCACAACGTTAATATTCAAGTTTTCACTTCTGCCGGCACTCCCGGAGTGCAACCCGTCGCTTTCTTCATTACATTAAACAATTTTACATTTCAACCCATCGATACCCTCTCAATTCATAAAAAATGATAATCTATTATCAAGTGAACAGTGAGTGACTCCCAGATCCATTACCCGAGGCCATCCCGCGGGACGTTTAATATTAACTCGCGCATTACGCCCCGGGATTGTTTGTGCCCGGGATCGGATTAGTGGATGCCGTGGGATTATGAGACGGGATACGAAGCAAGGGAGTTTCGCTTCAATTTTGCAACCGATTACAAAAATAGTCGCTATACTGCGAGAAATAACAATTACTCTGAAAATAAACCAAAGGCTTAAAAAAAATAAAAAAAAAACTCTTTTATTTGCCATTTTAAATTTAGAATGAAGTTATTTTTTTCTGTATTACTCTCAACAAGCCATAACTTTGATGACCGTACCACAGAACATGTTACAACCATGTTACAACACAAATAAGTATGTGCCCCTATCATAATTAACCCTTCTTAACTTTAATATTTTGGGTTTATTTTGCGATGGACGATGATTATGAAAAATTACTAAATAGGACTTGCGTGGATAGATGTATTGTTATTAGTAATCTTGTTTTCAAAATATTTTGCTTCCTGTAGCTCTGTTTACTGTGTTGATACCATGAAACCAAAGACTACTACTGGAGGTTACACTTCTTAGTTCTTACGAAGAAATGATATTATTCCAAATTGTAACGTAGTGGGAGTGGCTTAGCTACCACCCACCACTATGTTAACAGAAAAATGAACAAACAAACAGTCAAACTTTTAACCTCCATAGTATCAGAATTCTCCCTACCAACAGCCAAACTTAAGCAAGTTTCTTTTTCTGTCAACATAGTGGTGGGTGGTAGCTAAGCCCCCACTACGTTACAAAATATTGCTGATTCTTTCTAATGTACCAGCCTCTCTTTCAGAGAGTTTTGTGAAGACACTTTTAAAAGTCAAAATGAGAGAGAGAGGCCGGTACATTAGAGAGTCAGCAATATTTGGAAATAGCATCAATTAATTATTGTAAGGAGAAACCTCAAGAAGTAGTTTATAGCTTCATGGTTGATACCAAATAATATTATTCTACGAGGTTAATACTAACCAACGACGATTTTGTTCTGATTGGAACTGTCAAGCTGTCAATATGGTATCTGTGCGCCGTTCATAGATTATACCAGTATTGTGTCGTAATAAAGATCAAAGAAATGTCAATTGCATAATGTAGGGTGACCATGGCGCAGAGGTGCTGTAAATAAAATGTTGTTTTATTTCCAAAGTCTTCGTACTTTAAAATTCGTACCGTAAAAATGCTACCGTGTGTAGTAGTTTGAACTAAATTAATGTCTATCATAATCTTTTTTAAAAAAAGAAATAACTGATACTGACCCCAAAATACCGATGTGCTAGAGGTGCAGTTAATAAAATTTGTAACACAAAAAATACTTGTTACGTATATCGTACTTATACCGTAAAAATTTGTTACAAATCGCGACCCAGAAATACCGATATTTATGTTTATCAAACAAATGCCTGTCCTAGTTGTAATTTGAACTTTGAACCCATGCCTCTGTAAAATCTGAAATTTACGATTACCCTTTGACCAAGTTGACAAAACTAGTTTAGTAGTCATAGGTTTCAAAAGAACGAAATTAGAGTACATGCCAATGCATATTATTAAAACAGATATAACTATTATTTTTTAATATGAAGACCTGGTAAAAGTATATAAGGTAAGTACCTACTATACTAAGAAATCTGGAATTTCACTACAAATAAAGGCAAATTCTGGACAATCCTCAGTTTGACAGATATCATAGTCATTCAAGAACACCCGCGGTGCAAATCAAAAATAAGTAATTTCACCTGCCGCAGCGCCCCCGCCTGCGCCCCTAACTCGCTAGATACAAGGGTGGTTTCTTAACATCACAACATTTTTAACTATCGACGCCTTTGCCGCGGTTAGGATTTGTAGTCTAGGAGGTGGTTGCGGTAATTCATTTTTGTTAGGTCTCAATCTAAAACACACATAGTAATTCAATTTAAAAATTCGGAATGCAAATAGATGCTTAGTTAGTAGTCTATCCACTTGACAGTCCGTGGGCACTGCAGTGCCAATTTTTTTGTCAGAACTGTTAGTGGCACTACAGTGCAACAACCTCGAAGCGATTGTAGCTAGATGGGGAGAAAAATTTGTGCATGTTAAAAGAGTCCTTGCAGTAGCTTATGAACGGAATTATAACCGATAATGGAATTAGTTTACACTTTTAGTTTTACTAAACTTGGTTTTTATTATGATCTGTGAAATCAGCCCTTATAAAAGAGAGATTGAGTACAATTTAGCTTCGTGCACTTTCATTAGCGATATTTTCTTGACTTGCTATCGGGTTAAATTATAGAAAAAAATTAATTATCACTGCCGGCTGAAGTAAAAACTTGAATATTAACGTTTTGCATTTATATGTTTTAATTATCAGTATAAAAGTACCTACTATCATTTATGTATTAAAATATAATATTTATTTATTATGCTATAGTATACGATAGCATAAACATGTGCAGTTTGTTCAATACAAGCACATTCGTGCAAGCGCCGGGCACCGCCTAAACGAAACAGCAGTCGCGGCATGCACTTTAGCCGCGCGGTAGAAACAGAGGGGATACTTCCTTACCTACGACGCCGATCTACTGATATCTGATCGAATCTCGTTATGAATTTTTGATCTCGTCGAAGTCACGTATCCTGGCGCGAGCTTACCAAGTTTTAAGCATCACAAAAAGTGAGCAACGCGGAAAATAAATGTTTCCGTATCGCCTCTTAGACTACATTAAAATTAGTGAATTATAAACGTATATGGACCTTATCCTTTGGAGATAGACTCTATTTTCCTCCGAATAATTTCAAACAGATGCTCGTGACAAGTCTTTGAAGGTAGAGACACAATTATTATGAGATGAAATTATAAATCAGTAAACATGCCTGCCTCTTCCTTGAAAAGAATTTGATTTTTATCCGATAGGTAAAGAAAAAGAGATCTT
>NJDC01007261.1:3370-32239 GCA_002245475.1 Calephelis virginiensis | reverse complement strand
TCTCTACATCCGCGGTGTACCTTCCATCCCTGCTAAAAGCACAACCAAGATATACAATTTCATTCACTTGTTCCAGCACTACATCATCAACAAAAACTCTTACATCCGTTTTTTTTATTTTATTTTAATTTTAATCTCTCAAAATCTTACTTCTTAATCAAAAAGCTAATAAAGCTCGGCAGTTTCGTCAAAATAATAACTATTGTAGAATAGCAAATAAGTGAAAAGTGTACATCTTATTCTCCTCAAGCCTATCTGACTGTAGCAAAAAAAAACACGCCATGTAACTATTTTGCCTAAGGGGTAAAATTTGTGAATTATGGGCTCGTAGTGTAAGGACGTATAGAGTTAAGAGATTGGCTCTACATATATATAGAGCCATATATATATATATATATGAAATCTAATAACGGACATTACGAGCTACATGGTATCGTATTTGTAACATTTTACATGAAAATGTTTTTGATGGGATTGTTTTGCCCATTACAAGAAGAGAGTTATTTTTTTAAGTATACCAGGGTTGTTGGTAATGCAGGTTTTTTTAAATAGTAGCTGATGCTAACGCGGATGTAGATTTAATGAAAATAAATAAAAAATAAAATATGTAAATGAAAAGAATATTTCAATTTCTAATAAAAACAACGTTGCCCGGGATTGGAAATGTGCCCAGTTGGCGATATGCTTGCCACCTATTACATTGTGGGACTTATTGTCTTCGGCTAGTCATGGGTGTCCTGGTGGTGCCTCTGCCTACCTCTTTTGGGGTGGGGCGATATGGGTGTGAAGATAGTTATACATTCACGCCTTTATCCCTAAGGAACGAGGTTAAGGTAAAATCAGATTAGCCTAAGGTTCTTCAGACCTCCGCATATTCTCCCTGGGTCTGGAGGTGAACCTCCCCAGGACATAATTATTACTGGGTACTATTAGTACCCAGTAATAGTTATAATACTACTACTGTGTACTAATAGTGTAATAACACAATATATTTAGTTTAAGTTTTTAGTGTAATACAGTGCAACCTCGATATAACAAATCGGAGGGGAACAAGAAAATATTCTTAATATCAAGTAATTCGTTGAACTGAGGTTTGTTAAGTTGAGGTTAGATTGGTCTAAAATTCGTTATAAAGAGGTAAAAGAATAGTTTTATTCACCTCGATATTACGTACTTATCTTGTTATAGCGAACAACTTCTACTAATAAATGATAACACATTTTTATCAAATTACTATATGTATTTGCTATGTATTTAAAAACAATTAGGTAGATATTTTTTTTCTTACATTAATAATCAAAAACAATTAACAATGTGGTTATATAGTAGCTTAATCTCAATTTTGTTCATTGATTAGAAAAAAAGTCATTGATAGTTGTCTGTTTACCACCGGTATGAGTTATGACATCCAAAGCGCAATATTTTTATATTTTTCAGGTTAGGAATTTCTCCGTGTGCAGTACAATTATCGATGAACATTAGAATTTTCTTGTTTTTTTTCTTCATCTCTTTATCCAGACTTTTAAGCCAATTGCAAAAAGCATCACTGGTCATCCAAGCCTTATGGTTGGACGTGTAATCTGTTGGCAGATTATTGACATTCTTAAAACATCGCGGTTTTTGATATTTTCCGATGATGAGTGGCTTTAGTTTGTAAGTCCCAGTACAATTTGTTCCCAGCAGTACTGTTAAGCAAAGTTTACTGTTTTTCCCACTATTACATTTATCGCTTTTGAATGATAAGGTTTTGTCAGGTAAACATTTATAGAATAGTCCAGTTTCATCGGCGTTAAAGATGTCTTCGGGAATGATGTTTCGCTTTTCTGCGACCGATATGGAACACCTTTTACGTTTCTGAGCCATTTTAACTTAAATCTTTAACAATAGTGACGAGCAGAGGTGTTTACATAACTTTCCATCAAAACAACAATGATTACTGTACAAACAAAAGCATGTCGAAACATGTCGAGACATGAATCACATTATAAGATTAAGAGTTATATTATTGGTGGAAACTTTATATAAAGGTTTTGGGTTGGCAAAATTCGTTAATTAGAGGTATGAATACTTTTTCTTGATAGTTGAAAATTCGTTATAAAGAGGTTGTACGCAAAGAGTGTTCGCAATGTAAAGGTAAATTTTATATTGACTTTTATGGACAATTCAAGGGGATTACGAAAAATTTGTTAAATCGAGGAAGTCGTTATATTGAGGTATGTTATATTAAGGTGGCACTGTAACACAATAATAATTTTCGCAAAATTAACAAAAATATGGGTTGAACATAGACATATATATTACTTCGTAATCATTGGGGTTGAACAATAAACACTCCAGAGCCCAAACCCGTGATGGAGGATTACTAAGTATCTTCACGCCCATATCTCCGACGAGGTAGGCAGAGGCATAACCAGGGCACTCACGACTAGCCGAAGATACTAAGTCCCACAATGTGATAGGTGGCAAGCCTATCGCCAACCGGGCACATATCCTATCCCGAGCAACATTTTTTTAATTAGAAAATTGGATAAACCCAATTTTCTTTTCATTGCCCGACCCGGGATTCGAACCCGGGACCTTATGCAGTCAAGTCCAACAACTGAACCGCTAGACCACAGAGAGGATTACTCTTTTGAATAAATTAAAAGCTTTTTATTTTCATGGCTTAAATGTACCCCACAGAAGCAAATCCAGTGTTGCATACTTGTTATCGTCGGCGCTTGGTAGAATTCCATTGCATACAGACTTAACCATTAACCCTATTTATTCTCTACAATACAATTGTATTTGAATAACTTATGTCATAATTTTCTTTTTTGGGGTTCCGTAGCCGAATGACACCAAACGGAAACTGTAAGATGCGACATATAGAATGAACTTTGAAAATAAATTAACACTTAAATAAAACTGTAACAGAGTGAATCTTGTACTTAAGAGATATTAAAAAGATAGATGCAAGCGACTAAAAAGGGTCAGCAGAACACATTTTTACTATTTTTGGAATCTTCGTCTGTCTGTCTATCTGTGTGATGACTCCGACTTTTGCTGAAACTACTAAACCGATTGTAACGAAATTTGGTAAGTAGATTCAGAAAAAGGTTGTAGGATACTTGTGTTCTGCTCACTAATGGAGTTCTTATGGATTAAAGACAAAATGTAAATGGAATTATAATTTATTAAGGCGTAGTCCGATTTAATTTTTTCGCTTTTAGGGTTCCATAACAAAGGGTTAAAACGGACTCTATTACTAAGTCTCCGCTGACTGTCTGTCCATCTCCAAGCTGCATCTCATAAACCGTGATAGCTAGAAGGCTAAAATTTCCACAAATTATGTAGTATATACGTTGCCGTTAACATATATACACATAACAACAAATACTAAAAATTTAAAAAAATATATACATATATAAAACCCCATGCAATAAAAGTGTTTTTTTTTTGTATTTTTTTGCTCAATATTAAAAACGATAACAGGTAGACGTTTAAAATTTTCATAGAATAGTAACTTGTACCTATATTACCTTTCAAAATAAATAAATAAATAACAATAAAGTAAATACAACAAACGTGAATTTCTATTATACCGCGGCCCCTCATGCGCGAGTCCGACTCGCATTTGGGCGGTTTTTTAATTTGTAATATGTCCCATAATTTTATGAAGGCATAAGTTTTGTAGTTTAAAAATGACAGACATAAAAACACTCAGTATACAGTGATCAAATAACTTAGAAGTAAAAAAAAGTATCTTCACGCTCATATCCCCGAAAGGCTAGGCAGAGGCACAACCAGGGCACCCACGCCTAGCCGAAGACACTTAGTCCCACAATGTAATAGGTGGCAAGCCTATCGCCAACTGGGCACATTTCCAATCCCGAGCAACTTTTTTTTTGTTACAAAATTGGAAAAACCCAATTTTCTTTTTGTTGCCTGACCCAAGACTAACTTGAAATCCGTAATGCAGAGAAACATTTGAACATACAGGTCATCCTACATGATACGCAGAGAGTTTGAAGTGACAAGTGAACGAAGTTCGCCGGGTCGGCTAGTAGGTAATACGGCGTATAGTGCTTAATAAATTGATATTATATATTGTATAAAGAAAAAGAGCGAAACATCACATCTGTTAATAGTAGGTGAGAGACAACTATGCTCTATAGACACCATAGATGTTATACGTGCGTCACCATCCTGTGGCCGAGGTGCTAGACATGCAAAAAATATATAAAAATATATAGAATCTATACTTGCTATCGTCGGCACTTGGTGGAATTCCATTGTATACACACGTTTTTTGTAGTTAGTACTTGTACTTATCCACAATATACTTATTTGATTGGATGTTACCAACCAAATAAGTATTGAACGTTAAATTAAAACAGTATTTTTTATCTTTAGTTTCAAAGCCTTGATGATGCTGTAAAAAGTGAAACCGGTTGGCTAGAAAGTAGGAGAAAGTGTTAAATAAAGTATATTGTGGATAAGTACAAGTGTTAACTACAAAAAAAACGTGTGTAAAAAATATATGAGTTGAACCTATAAGTATACCTCCTCCTTTTTAATAATCGGTTAAAAAGACATCTTATGTACAAAAATCAATTGCTGTTCGATATTATAAGATTTCAGAATATTTAGAAGGCAGAAATGCTTGGGATTAATTGCTCCTCATGCCAATCTCTGCAAATTATTTATGAATGTAATAAACTTTTGTTAATTAGATTTTAAGAAAAAAGACGAGCCCGCTGAGTTTCTTTCGCCGGATCTTCTCAGTGAGCGGCCGCGTTCCGATCCGGTGGTAGTTTTTAGAATTATATAGACGCGTTACAAGAATCTTTATATAGATCTACGTAATAAAAGCTATTTTGAATTTGAATAGTCTCGCTAAAGCTTGGTGTAACTGAGCGGATGTGGCTAATTTTGGTTTTGAATTGTGGAAGTCCAGGGAAGGTTTAAAAAGTAAAAAAAAAGAAAAACTGCGATGAAACTTGGAATTTCATCATTATAGGCATTTTAACAAACACAGCGTATGAAATGAAGTTCGCCGGTACAGCTAGTGGTAAATATATTACTACAATCCAACTAATAAAACTTTAGCACTGCCATGACAATGCATTTTCTTAGATACATTTAGGGAATCCTCAAGTAAGTAGGACCCTTCAATGGTATGTTTTCCGCGCCCTACCCAAACTTTGGTCCTGAAGATATTATACTTCTTGCATAAGCAAGATTACCGGCTACTCTATCCTCCAATCCGGAACACGACAATGGAGAGGATGTGATTATGACTACAATAGTTGTAAATGTGTTGTCAATCTTGAAACCGCAGAACCTTGTACCTATATACATAAAAAAAAATAACTTACATCTTGAAAAAAAATCCAAAATCTACAAATCACAAACACCTGTTTCACTGAACTGTTGGCTCACTACTAAAGGGTAGAGGGGAGGGGCTAGGGGTGGGGGGGAGGAGCCAGGCGTGGTCACGGGGCGTGTCGCAGCCACGCCCTTGGGGGTTGAAATATTAATAATAGGAGCTCTGTGTACATTCGAAATGAGGATAAACACAGCTTTCCAAAATATGCTTTATGAAATTGTAACAATATCTTAAAACTTCACTAGCTGTTGCCAGTGGCTTTGCTTTCTTTTTTTAATTACATTGAAAGGCAAACAAGCAGTCGGATTTCCTGATGGTAAGAAATTTACGCGCCTAGAAACCCCAAAGGTGGTGATGGTGCGTTGCCAAACTGAGGCCGGGATGTAAGGTCTCTAGCAAAATTAGGTTTACCGGCTACCTTACTCTCTGAACTGGAACACGTAATGACGTTATGGCGACAGGAATAGGTAAGGCAGTGGTACCAATCCGGGCGAGTCGCTGCGAAACTCTACCACCTAGTAGTATGTAGGTAAAGGTTTACCGGCTACCTTAGCCTCTGAACCGGAACACGTCAACAGCAAGCATTGATGTTATGGCGATAGGAATAGGTAAGGCGGTAGTATTCAAGCAAGTTGCTGCCAAACTCTACTACCTAGTAAGTAGGATGTCACAGCGCTAGTGACGGTAAAGTCTATGCTCGCCTTTTACGAGCTGCCTGGCAGGAAGGCAGATGGTCTATTCTACAAAAAACCGGACCAACACGGGGAATTGATTTAACAAAAACCGCTACAAATTACATGTTATGTTTAATTATATTTATACTAATAACAGACCCTGCCAAGCGTTGCTGTGGCTTAGGTTTTTTATACTTACTAGTTTGTGTTAAACAATAAACAAATAAAAAAAAACAGTATCTTCACGCCCATATCCCCGAAGAGGTAGGCAGAGGTACAACCAAGGCACCCACGACTAGCCGAAGACACTAAGTCCCACAATGTGATAGGTGGCAAGCCTATCGCCAACCTGGCACATTTCCAATTCCGACCAACTTTTTTTTTTAATTAGAATATTGGAAAAATACAATTTACTTTTACAAATAATTTTGCAATAAAATAATATTGCGACTATAAATTGAGATGTAAGCTATCTTACCTGTCAAGTTGGATCAAACTACACAAAGTGTGCAAATTTGATTAAAATCGGTAAAGTAGTTTAGGCAAAAAGTCTAAAAATGATAAAAATATGTTCTGCTGTCCATTTTAGGTAGCCTGCAACTATTTTTTTAAATACCTTCGGTATTCAATTCTGTATTCAATCTTTACAGTTTCAAATAGTTACAAACAGTTAGTTGTTTACAAATATTGATATATACGTGGTAGTGCCAAGTGCTGGTAGTCTATAAGTTTAGAAATCGTCTGCATATAATATGTGATGTTAAAATAGTACTTCAAAACTGATGAGGTTGATAAATTTTGAAAAGAAAAGAGAAGAGTCCACCACCTTGAGGCGGACTAGATATGTTTTTAGACCAAGTAGAAAGTCGATCGTTTAAATACTTTAATACGCTGACGACGCCCACGAAGATAATAACCAAGCCATTTTATTGCCAAAGTTCGTCACCATGTAAATATTTAATGATAGCAAACTTTCACATATTTTTTAAGAAAGAAAAAAAAATCACCATGTACAGAAATTGAACCCATTGCCTTCGTTTCTCGCTAACAATATTCTGTCTGCTCAGATACTGAGAATTAAGTTTTTTTTTAAAAAAAGGTTAAAGTTCAAAAAGTCCTATGTCTACAGTAGGTATGACATGAACATATTTACTTTTTTTTGTATCTCGACCAATTCAGTTCTGTAAGACATTTTTTTTTACTTCCTGCCGTCGACGCTTGCTGGAATGTTATTCCAAATCTTAATCTATATATTAATACGTGATGCCAAGACTTTGTATCCCTTTTTACGAAAATTGAGCGAACGGAGGAGTATGAAATTTACTCCTCGTATGAAATTTGACACACTTATAGTTTATGTGTAAGAGAAGTGCAGAATGCTAATAATTTTCAATAATAATGCTTATAAAGTACATTAAATCAATAAATAAAACATTACCCACACTACCATGCATTTGACACACCCAAACAAATATATTGATGTTGACGATAAATTATCACAGATGGCGCACTAACTATTCAGGAAAAAAAGTAGTTGGTCTTGAGAAATAAAGATGGCGTTCTTATCAACTTATGCTCGAATTTCGATCAATGTATAAATAAATTTACTTTATAAATATGAGTGATTTGGTTGGTAATGGACTACCGAGTAACGATGACTCACTGCATCCTTACGATTGTATACAATTACATCTAAATTTAAAATAGAACACCATTTATACGGTACGCATTATTAATAAAGTTTATCTCACAAACCACTGCATTGGTGACACCATGATAAAATTTTAATTAAACCTAATGCAAACTAGATGCCAAATAAAAATATCACCAAAATTAGTTTATCCCGTAAAAAGTTCTGAAGTAACTTACAAAAAATTCTTTTGATGAAGTAAATAAAAAAGTCAGTATTTCGTTAACCGATTCCAGAAAGGAGTTAATTGTAAATTCGACTGTATATACTATTTATAGATTGTGACTGCGGATTTTGGTGGTTTTCAAGAATCAAGAAGATAGACCGTGCTTACAAACTGGTTCAATAAAAAAAATCACGATCCAGTTAGTGATTTTTGAGTTACACTTAATAATAGACAGTTTGGTGTATCTCAATATTTTTTTTATAATATTGGAAGGTAAACAAGCAGACGGATTTCCTGATAGTAAGAAATTCACGCCGTCTAGAGACACCAAAGGTGGTAATGGTGCGTTGCCAACCAGAGGCCGGGATGTAAAGCCTTGAGCAGAAGTACCTCAGTTTACCGGCTACCTTACCCTCCGAACCGGAAGACGTCATGACGTTATGGCGGCAGAAATAGGCAAGGCGGTGGTACCAATCCGAGTGAGTCGCTGCGAAACTTTACCACCAAGTCAGATGTCACGGTGCTAGTGACGGTAAGCCTATGCTCGCCTTTTACGAGCTGCCTGGCAGGAAGGCATTGTGTTTATTTGGTGCCTCGATGATACCATGTCCAGGTTTAGCAATTCGACTCCTTTATTTTTAATGTAAGTATAGATTTAAATCGATTCACCTACCTTCTTACGTTAATTTTGAATTAATTAAAAAAAATATGTATGTGTGGATCTGATAATGGAATCGAAGAAAATTTTGTGTAGGTACTTTGATGACATAATAGTGAAATCGAAGTCGGTATCTTGCAGTTCTACTGGGCCGAAAGTATATTATACTGCGCTTATGCTATTGAATCGAGGATCTTCTTATTAAGGCAGTTGAAAATGAAGATGAAGTCGTTAACCTCCATTTAATAGATTCTAGGAATGTCATTTGTTCGCCCACTTGTGCTACCATTGTCAAGTATAAAGAACCGTTGTGGATTGAATATTGAGTGGATGCGTGAATTCCAGACTTTAAAGTATGAATACAATGAAAATTTTTGTCAAGCTACAAAATAAGTCATTTTCTTGCGAACCTTTATGTGTTTTTAAATTACCACTTCAACCAATCTACATAACTAAGTAAGTATCTTCACGCTCATATCCCCGAAAAGGTAGGCAGAGGTATAACCAGGGCACAGGGCATTAGCCATGGGAGCCAGGATTATTTTCAGGGAGGTGTATCTCCATCTATAAATTCTATTTACCAATATAAAACATCGAAATAAACATGTATTGCAACATACACATTTATATACGAACACAAACATACATACATACATACTCTCGAAAAGCATTACTCTCCCGCAAGTTCAGTCAGGTATTTTTTTCTATCTACTTCCTTTTTGGACAAGGGGGTGCAGTTGCACCCTCTTGCACCCTGCTGCCGGCGCCCATGGCATTAGCCGAAGACACTAAGTCCCAGAAAATAAATCCTTACGACAAGATGTTGTGAAAATAACTAAAATTACAATTCAATTCAATTACAATCTATAGGACATAACTACCCGCGTTAACGGGTTAGAAAGGAATTAAAAATTTCGCCACGGGACTTGAATCCTCAGTAGCTCAATTGGTTAGAGCATTCGTCGGCTTGAGACGAAAGGTTACATGGTTCAAATCCTGTCTGGGGCGAAATTTTTTCTTTCTTTAAAATTTATAGATAATTTAAAATTATTATTATTAAAATACAAAGTTAATTTTCTAGTATTTTTAACAGTATATGCTGCTTAGCTTATACTAATTGCAAATTTATCAATTTGTCTGATATGTCGATAAATTGATACGGAAGGTATCAAAGGGAGTAAGAGTTAGAAAATATTTATTTCTCTTAGACCATGGGAACTCAAAACTCCAAAACACGATCTCATCATATTTCGTCCATTATTAATGTACCTATAGGTAGGTAATTTGGCGTTTAAGCCTACAGTTGGGGATAGTATTACGTATAAAAGTTCGTAATGGAAATAGGTAGGTAGGTATATTTTTTATTATGTTTTCGTTTTTTAAATGTCACATCACTGATCACCGTCGCCGTCGCTTGCGCTTAATATTTTTTTTCCAAAATCAGTTACAACTTTTAATTTAGGAGTAGCTTGTAAACAAATAACCTTTACCTTCACAACAGCATGTAAGTGAAATTCCACACAAGGAAAAGTCCTTCAGATTAAAATGTATGCAAAACCTTCTGTGAAAGGCGACGTCAGTGGAGGTGTTCGAAGAGATACATTATCATAATATTAATACGCGAAGCAAAAACTTGGGAACACTTTTTACAAAAAATGCGTAGACTGAGGAGTATGAAATTGGGCACACTTAAAGCTTATACTTAGGAGAAGTCAAGAACGCATATTATTTTCAAAAGAAATGCTTATAAAGTACATTAAATCTATAAATAAAACTACCATACATTTGACACACACAAACAAAAAATACACTAATAAAATAAAATAAATAAACTAACGACAAAATATCACAGATGGCGCACTAACTATATTCATAATGCTTGGAAACAAAGTAGTTGGTCTTGATAAATAAAGATGGCGTTCTTATCCAAAAGATTGTAAGCTATAGAACCTTAATAGTGTTTAAACATTAGATGTTAGTAATTTATATTGAATGAATTATGATTAAAATTTATTAGGGTCGAATTTCGACCAATGGACAACCACTGGTTATTATTAAAACATGTAAGAATTTTCAGTGCTGGTCCGGGTCTTTTATGTAGAATAGCATGTAAGAGGCAAGTAAATGTTGAATAGGTTACCAATAAGACAACTGGTGGAAGAATGCAGTGCTGCAACTCGTCCAGAGCCTTCGCTGCATCGCCTTACTTATTCTTGGTGCCAACATAACAGTATCATGTTTCAATTTGGAGAGCAGGGCAGTTGGTAAACTTGTATAATTATTGTCCTAACATCCCTGCCACAAGTTCATTTGAAAGTGGACATCTCAATTTAACAATGTATAAAATTTTCAAAAAACGCAAATATTACAAGAAGGTAAATTTTTCAAATGTCACAATGTTATAAAGTGGTATTAAAACTTTAAAAATGTATTCACGTTCGTACCCCCGAAGAGGTAGGCAGACGAACAGCCGAATGACTAACCGAAGTCTTACAATGTGATAGGTAGCAAACCTATCACCGGGCATATACTCAATCACAATACCTTTTCTTTATTTGAAAAGTGATAAAATACATTTTTTGTTACCCAACTCGGGGATCGAACAACCGAACCGCTAGACCACCGAGGTGATCGAATTTAAACTTTCTTTTTAAAAAACGTAAGTACTTATAACTTATTCAGTGCACAAATAACTTGTTTTTATAAATTTTGGTCCGTACCTGTATGTATTTTAGCAGATAACAAGACTGGGTAGGTACTTACTAGGTACCTAGTTACTACCTGTGTGGTTATCTCCAGCATGAATCTTTTAGATCTTTACAAGATATTTCAAAGCGTTTTGTAAACATTTCTTTTTATGCTCGTACAAAGAACATAAGTGAAAAATAATCTTTTGGGTATCAGCAGAAAAAAAAAATTATGATATGGAAAGGCAAAGACGAATTTCTTGATGGTAAGAAATTGACGTCGTCTAGAGACACCAAAGGTGGAAATGGTGCGATGTCAATCTTAGGCCGGGATGTTAGGCCTCGAGTAAAAGTAAGTTTATCGGCTACCTTACCCTCAGAACCGGAACACGTCAAAGGCAAGTGCTGACGTTATGGCGGCAGGAATAGATAAGGCGGTGGTACCAATCCGGGTGAGTCGCTGCGAGACTCTATCACCTACTCACACTATCGCCTTACCTACACCTGTAGCCATAGCATCAGTATCTACTTGCCACTCCGGTTCGGTGTTTGTGCTGGAGGCTGGAGGGTAGGAAGCGGGTAGACTTATATATATAGTGGCGATAAAGCGGCGGCAAAATTTAGTATTCATTTTATAAATACATTTTTATTAAAGCACATTTTCCGTGCTACAAAACTGAACCCTCAATATCAACCCTTATTATAAGTAAAAGACGAAGAGTACGGGTTCAAATCCTGTCTGAGGAGACTTTTATAATACCTACAGATCAAATCTATAGATAGATTAGAGAAAATCATTCCAAAGATAAAAGTATTAGAATTCGTGGAATGGTCAGGTTATACTTGTATCTAGACTAGAGGATACCTAGGTACCAAGGTAGGCACTTACGTACAAATCACTTAGTCATGCAATACCCCCAACATAATAGCCCCAACAGGCTACATACCTAGGACATTGTGGAGACGGATTCTATGTTTTTTTCTTTATGAATAAACTAAGTATGTCAAACTGATTACGAAAGTGAAATATTAGGTACGAGTTACAAAGTTATTATGCCACATAAAAAAAGAGATAACAAAAGACCGTATCCGTATTCCGTGGTAAACTTGATTTTGCAACCAAGACAATTTACTATAATTCGCGCTTTACTATTTGCAGTTTAACGAGGTAGTGAGTAACAGCTAGTTGTTTCTTTCTAATCCTATGTTAAAGGTTACTAGCTGTCACTCTTAATACGTAATCATGGTTAATATAATGTTGCAAGCCTTCTTAAGTCTTCATCATTTTAGGTAATTGTTAAAAGAAGTTATCGCTACAAATTTTTCGTAGTATACCTTATGGAATAGTAAATAATTGACAGCCTTATGAACAACGTCACCTATGTACACCACAGATGTTACCGGTGTGTCGCTGTATTGTTGTTTAAAACCCGTACCTATATTTGAATAACAAGTTTAATACAATCATTTTCGTTGTAATATTATATATTATAAATACAATGCAAAAGTGAGAAAAGTTATGGTATATTTTTTGTGAATAAATAAAAAGTTGGAGAGTGACATTTTTATTTATTGCTTTTAATTTCGATATCCTAATGGGAGAGCTAAATAGGTTGAGCTCATCAATATTTACTACATATTGTAATTTTAACGAGTATACAAATAAGTTATTTTAAATTGTTTCTTAAAAATTTTGAAGAAGAATCAGAATATTAAGAAACAATCAAAATTGTTTTATATAAACAGAAAATTAGATTTTAATTTTTAATAACTGTGAAAGAAGCAGGGGTTTGACGTATAATTAATAACATAAGTAACACTAAGTATTTCAAATATATTTTAGAAATTATTTTTTATTTTCAAATGTTTGTTATATTATATGGATGACCAACCAATCGAGCTCTTTGAAAATCTATGGACAGTCCTGTGGCTGATAATATGATGATTATAATATCATAGTTCAAAAGGTTTCTTTTGTAAGAGACTAAGTTAATGTACTAGTACTCTTACTCTTTAGTCTACACTACTTAGTATATAGATTAATAAGTCTAAAATCGAATCTTATTTCTTGTCAATATTACTTACCAGGAATTCATCCGGGGTCTCTGTGTGGAATAAGCCATCTGCTTTTCTTCGAGGCAGTTCGTATGAGACGAGCATGCAGCAGGAAGTTTGGGTTTTTCCAAGTCATGATATGGTCTAAAGGATAAAATTGTAAGTAGACTTGTATATTCGGTCTAATGTCCCAGCCACAGAAAAGCAACGTACCGTTTTGACGACGAACACGTCGCAAAATGTTTGAAAATAATAATATAATATAAATATAATAATGATATAATTGAAATGTAGCAAAACTATTAAAAACCGACTTCCATTTGAATATTATTAGATCAAATTACTTATATATATAAAAAAAATGGTTTTCGATTGCCCTGGGATGGATAACATCCACAGATCTCTTTCAAATAATAAAAAAAAATTAGAACAGGTTGAAAAATGACGGAGAAATTGACTACCTAATATAGGTACATAATAATATAAAGGCGACGAATATTTAGCCTGCTCCTTTTTAAAGCCGTTATAAAGGACAAATTTTTAAACCAAACTAATAGTGCAAAAAAATATTTTTGGGACGTATCCTCCTAAAACTTTTGGCAAGATAGAAAATTAGGGACATCTATGCCTCATAAGAATGTCAAGTAGGTAGTTATGAATAGTAAATAATAATAATTTTAATATGATAGTATGGGGAAGTTTGTTGTTGATTGTTGGCATTTGAGTCACGCTCTGTAGAGTGTAGTTATGCTTCAACTTCGCGATTCGTCAAGTAGGCAGTTTGTTCAACTTAGCCCTGTGTGACTATAAGTATATAATTTATACTTTTTTGGTATATTTTCAGTAAATTAGTGGGACTAAAATAATTCAGAAATATTTGTCACTTTTTTCATTTTTAAAGGGTTTTATATACTAAACGTACTTTTTTGTTTTTGAAATAAGTGCAATTGTTAATAAATTATTATTATATTTCTACAGTGAATTAGTCTATGTTAACAGATAAGTCAAGATACCACATTTTTACCACATTTCCACAAAGTGATAATTTCAGTTAGGATGTATTTCCGTAACCTTGAATTAATGACCTCATCAATAAAGTTAAAGTGAAAAATGTATATATTATTAAGTGTAACTCAAAAACGACTACTTCTTAACTCCCATTTTGGAACCATTCGCTATCTTATTAAGTAAGAGTTATGAAATCGCGACGTGGTAACCAATTAAACAGTTGCAGTTGGTTTTTGCAGCATTACTGCGATCAATTATTATTTACTATTTTTTATGTAAAACGAAATTATTCCCGAAAAAAACGCATAGGTTCAATCAGGCAGTTATCCAATCGTCGTAGTTACATATATTATGAATTATGATTTTTACAAACGGTGGATATCTCTTACTATCAGGAAAGTCACGTGCTTTTATGTATACAATTTAAGATCAGAGTTTATCTGTATATACAAATTAAATAGAATTATGTCAAGATCAAGAAAACCAATATTGTGACGTGTTGCAGATATGAAATATTGAAATTAAATCTTACAGATATACATACATGAACAGACAGATATAATTGGTTAATACATAGTCCGTGGCCTGACTCTCTTTATGTCCCTGCTTCAAACGTGTAGGCAAATCTTTAAGTTTTCCTATAAAAAACGAAGTGCTGTTCATAAGCGATAATGTCAGTTTCTGAGGGTAAAATAATTTTTCAAATCACTCCAGTAGTTTCAGAGTCTATTTTATTTAAACAAACAAAGAATCAAATCTTTGCTCTTAAATATTATTATACATAGTGTAACTGATATTCCCATAGCAGCGTCACCTAACGGGTCCAATTGTATTTTGGAATCATCCAGAAAACCATCGAAATATCCACTGAAATTTACAAAGTAATCGGTCAAGCCGTTTAGTAGTTGACATACTGACAGCAGGGCCACCTGATAATTCATTCTTACCACCCGTTGTCCTATTAAGCGTTTTCCCGTAGAAATATAGCATTTTTTCGCGATAAAAAGCAGCCCATGTTCGTCACTATTTAGAGATAATTTCGACTTTTAATTGAAAAAAAAAAAAAATTTCGAATCGGTCCATTACTTTCGGAGCCTATCAAATACAAATAAACAAATCAATTTTTTCCTATTTATTACTAGTATAGATAAGTTCTATTATCCGATCGAAGCCGGGCCGAGTTCTAAGTGAAATATACTCGTAAACTCAAGCATACGGCCAGTGTCCACATCTGATAATTTTCTAGTGTAGTCCTCCCTACCTGATATAGGTATTTTGTTTTGATTGAAATTTTTAATTTCACAATATCTTTTGAATGGATCGTTCAATTTAAAAAACTTTAAAATTTAATAATAAACACAGCCAATGGTTTCAGGGATGATGTCAGCTTTTAATGGTGAAAGAAGTTTTCCAATTGGAGCCTATTCAATACAAATAAAGAAACAAATATTTATTCTTTATTATTACTTAAGATAACTATTAGTAAAGATATAACCATATTACATTAACTTACGCAAAATTAAATAGCAACATATTGAATATTTTTTTGGTAATATTCGTGTGTAGCGTATTGTGTTTGGTAGTATTTTCTAGTATAATTTTTAAAAAGAAGCTGGTATGTACTACGAGTTTGACGGTTCACAATTGACATTTGACAGTTTCTCCACTAAATGTCTGCACGTGTGACGTATTATAGCTAAGTTTGTGTTCGTCATGTAAATATTTTGTGTAATATTTAGTTTTCGTATAAATATTCGGCTTGGTAATTGCTTACTAGTGTTAAATAATGTTTTTTAGTTCGTGTTTATGGAGGTGCCAAGACTATTTATTGTTTTAAAAGTAAGTATCTATTTTAGTATTCTTGTCAATTATTATGATCGTGATATGTAGGCTTACCAAATTTTTTACATAAATTAGGACTTCTTTTTAATTTTTTTTTATTATAAATAAATTGTGTTTTTGCCCTAATAAAGCATTACACACTTCTTTATTCTTCATAATATTTAATTAGGGGCCATATAAATTAGGTCTCACAAATTTGAAGATTTTAAGGACTTTCTCCTGTCTAGCTAGTCACATTGACGCCACATATTTTTCAAATTTACAGAAGAATTCGATTACATCAAAAGTTTCAAAATGTTTTTATTAATAAATTACGACTTTTTTTCTAAGCTATGTCGCCTCAGTGTGTAGCTTAATAAAACCAATGACTTTGCACCAATGTTATATTTATGTCAAAATTTCGCGGATTAAAGATTTTACTATGCAACGTCACACAGTTTTTGAGCGCCCATACATCTTTGCCTTACAATGTCACATTAGGTGTATCGATACACCGTGATGCGATCACCACGATTAATGGGGATTAATCAATATTTATATTATGTAGATTGAGCGAGCTGCGCTAGACTTTCCAGCAGCTTTACTAGCTTTTTTTTTACCGCATCTGAGGATGTAATAGAGTGATTGTGTCATATGTATAGCTAGCATTTTTGTTTGCTTGATTGAGCCAAATGAGAGGTGTATCAAAAAAGTGTGTTATTGGTATTGTAATGAGCATTAATTAGTTTCATATTTAAATATATAAACATAAATATAAAAAAAGTTGAGAGGTGTCAAGGGACACCCGGATGGAACGAAGTTCTCCCCCCCCCCCCCTTTCAATCTCTATCAATCTCTAGTAATCTCTATCTCTCTTACAGAGAGAGACAGACAGAGAAACATGAAAAAAATAATTGAAAAATTGTTTTAATAAAAAATAAAAATAAAAGAAAAATATAAAAAAAATAAACATGCGCAATCTGCAAAGCTTACAATAGCTTACTATAGCAAAAATTATTATATTAGAATTTTTTCCGTCTAGCCTCTTTTCACAACGCGCAATAAGGAACTTCGTTCCAATTATCTCCGAGCAAATTACACAAAATGATCTTACCCCAAAGTAACCAAATTACGACATACATGCTTGTGCTATGGGCATATGTTAATAAATTATACTAATACATAGGTATACTTAAATAGACACTTAAATAAGTTTTAATGAGCAGCTAGACCTGGACATACGGACTTTTAAAAGTTTATTAAACAAATATCTGCCCTTCGGGAAACGAACCCAAGCCACGCGGTCTGTCGGTGGCATTAGCTGTGTACGCTAACCCCTCGACCAATGTGGCGGTCTTATAGTTATACATAACTATTCCAATTACATACGTTGTAATAGCCTAGGTATATTGTGATTTGGGATTGCCTTCGCCGAGAGATATGGCCACTTTAGTCGTAATACGTAAATATTTCTCCGAATCGCAAAGTTCCGCATTTAAATAACGTTTCTGATATACAAAACAATATAGAGGTTTATAAATAGGCTGTCATTTCGACAATGGCTGCTTAATCTACGTTCATGTTTCGTGTAACCTAGTACAGGAAAACATTATAAGTATCTACACAACTGAAATAAATAAGGGAACTAATTTGTTATGTTTTACTACGTCCAAATATTAAAGTTAACTTTCCTGCAAGAATCAGTTAAATAGTAAGTAAGGTACCTAACCTGATATTACCTATAATGCCTGAAAAAAGTAGTCCATGTTTTTCTCTCGGTCTGCCCGTGTTCAAATTTTCTTACAGTTGAGACTTGAGGGATTAGATAGGTATATTTTTATTTTGATGGGTAGCTGTTATGTGTAAGAAAGTAAAAGAGACGTAAGTCTTCAAGTACCTAATATTTGAAATATTCAAACGTATAAAAAATTCGTTTTAATTCCTGTATCCTAATATGTAAATATATTACTCAACTAATAACCATTTATCCATATACCTATTATCACATTAATTTAGAAATAATACTAGCTGTTACCTGCGGCTTCGCCTGCGTTTTCGCAGGAACCCGTTATGCGATCGGGATTAAAATTAGCCTATATGTTAAACCAGGACACCATCTATCTGTGTTCCAACTTTCAGACAAATCCGTTCAGCTATTCGAGCTTGAAAGAG
Source organism: Calephelis virginiensis (assembly GCA_002245475.1). NCBI lineage: Eukaryota > Metazoa > Arthropoda > Insecta > Lepidoptera > Riodinidae > Calephelis > Calephelis virginiensis. The sequence goes on along the minus strand of NJDC01007261.1, from coordinate 13,937 downwards.
TAACAAACATACACACATCCTTAAAAACTTATAATATTAGTAGGATTAACTAGTTTACGGTCCTGGCAGTTGTTTTCGTAATAAGGTATTTTAATTGTTGTTCTCCGCTAACATATGGAGTACCTACCTCATTATAAAAAAAAGTTGGCTTTATGTTTTTTCTTATACCTATCACATTAATATCAACGTGCTAAATTTGTTACAACTGATTCAGAAGCTGAGCTGAGTTTGAATAACAAACATACCCACTTTAAAATAAATCTAACATCTTTAAACTTACTTGGACATTTATGATATGTTTGATATTAAGTTGACATTGTTACGTTTCCTTAAAATCGACTTTATTCAATCTCAAACATTCTATTATGTCAACTTAAAAAACTGTAATTTCAAAAGTATGTTTTTTTCTATTTTGACATTTGACCGCCTTGTTGGTCGATATTGGTCAAAGGTTTAGCGTACAAGCTTAGCGTCACTTACTAACTGAGGCACAGGTTCTATTCCCGATGATACTGGGCATTGTAATGAACATTTAGATGTCTGTATGTCTGAGTCTGATTGTTTTTATTAAATGTACTCTGGTTTCTTTTTAAGTATTTTAGGTAATGTTATAGTTTTGTTCAATATTCATTCGTGTTATATTCAGTTTGTTTAGTTTGTTAACAATACATATTTATTTTTGCTTCAGTAGGACTTAACTGTTTTTATGAACTTAAAATTATAATTATGCTGAAACTCGTAAACGCTCCCTTTTTTTCTTATTTTCTTCATATTGATCAAAGCGGTAATCTTATGTCGGAAAGGACCTTTTGCTATTTTACTGATTACGATAAAAGTTTAAACACTATTACCATATTCTCCAGGGAAGGACTTAGGCTTTCTTTTTATTCTAGTGAGTTTTGTGTCATGTGACTTGAGAGGTTCTAATAATGTACTGTAACTATATTACTGGACTAGTGACTATAAAAAACGTCGTCGTGTGTAGTATTATATTACGCTTTAGGACTACAAAACACAAATTTCACGTTCATTAACTACGCCGCGATTTGATAGTTCTTTTTTCGAAAGATAGGTCATTATTTATGCATTATTCAGTCGGCTTCTTGAAAGTAGCACTATTAAAATCTTTTCGTTATTGATCGACTATTCGCGTAACATACACATAAAAAACGAGTCGAATTGAGAACCTCCTCCTTTTGCAAGTTAGTTAAAAACAAAATACTATTATTCAAATATACTGTAACTTCCAAATCCCTTAATTTAAAATAATACGTAACGTACGTCTAAAAATAACTGTGTAGGAAACAGTTAATGACGAAAAACTCACAATGTTATAATATTATTGGTTCCACGTTTATTTTCAGCTCTGATAACAAATTATGTCAAAAGTGCTGTTAATCTTACAAAATCCCTATTGATCTGCCTATAAAACGTGAGGATTTCATATCAAACATATCATCATCTCTTACAAAAAAATATCCATAGGTTAAAAAAAAGAGTGAGTTCTAATGTTTGAAACATAAATTAAGAAATAACAAATGAGAGGATTATTTTTTTAGTAGTGATTAAAAATACATTAAGTTTTCCACTTTCATAAATCTTAAACCATAACTTTGTATTAAAATGTACCTTTCGGGAAATCCGAGACATTTGTACCTATGACAAGAAACGATAAGTTGTTAAATGACAGCAGACAAGTAGCTTGTTTTCGAGACATTCCCAGTTATTTTCAACATATGGCTACCCTAGTTTTAGCTGATATTATTGCTAAAGATCTTAAAGAACCGGATGTTTTCCTCTACCGATTTCAAATAAACGAAATTATTAGTCGAGTTTGAAAAGTTCTACTTTCCGTGCCCTTATGTCAGTACTTACTGTCGTGTTCCAGTTTCGAGAGTGAAGTTAACGAGACTCTTACGTAAGGTGCTTAACATCTTAGGATTTTCAAATTGGCAACGCAATGTTATGGATTTTTTGTCAAATGGAGCATATGTTTTATCATCAAGGTTTCTGTACGAACGTATTTCAATGTTATTAAAATACATACATTCAGGTCATAATTATGACCTCTATTTTTACATAAGTACATAGATACATTCACACCAAGTCCCTTGCGGGCAAAGCAGAGGTTATAGAGCGCCAAATGTCATCATATACGAAGAACTGCTCAACCCCCTCCCAATTCACTTATATACATACGTATACGCCGTTTTCGAAGCTTCTTAGCTTCTAAATCGAGCATTTGGTCGTGAAATATCCACCTAGGTCTCTCCGTTATTTTTGATTTGCTGTAGTCGGGTCCAAATTAGAAATAGATACGTTAAAAAAAATTGAATCACTCGACTGCATACGTTTTTGTTCATCTGTACCATTGTAAAATTCTTACAAGCCCTTTCGCTTGATACCCCTGACCAATAATATCTCAAAGCCGCCATGTTTATAATGAACTATGTTTATAATAACATTAATAGCAACTAACTTAAAAAAATATTTTTTTCTACATACCTTCTGACAATAAACAATCATCATCATCAGCAGCAGCCGGAGGACGTCCATTTCTGGACATAGGTCTCCCTCAAAGAGCGCCACAAGTCATGGTCACCAGCTGCTTGTATTCAGCGACTCCCCGCGACTTTGACCAGAACATCAGTCCACCGGGTGGCAGGTCATCTAACACTACGTCCTCCGGTGCGGGGCCGCCACTCGAGAATCTTTCTTCCCAGTGGTTGTCGTTTCTGCGAGCAATGTGGCCTGCCCATTGCCACTTCAGCTTGCTTACTCTCTGGACTATGTTGGTTACTCTCATTCTCTTGCGGATCATCGATTAACGGATCATATCTCGCAAAGAAACACCGAGCATAGCTCTCTCCATAGCACTTTGAGCGACTCTGAGCTTGTTTAAATAATTAGAAAAATTGGTCCAGGTGGGCGTGATGAAATGACCATGCGAAATGGGGATTCATTTTTATATTGTAGACGAATGAACAATTGATTGTGCACAATTAACATACAAATGTTATAAGTGCTATCAGAAACGTAATTTCCCATTTAAGGAAATTATCTATATAAAAGTAGATAGAGAGCATTATACAATATACATACAAAACTTTGACAAGATTAAGAATTTTTATTTATATCTTTATATAAATACAACAAACAAGGTCTGTGGTCTAAAATGAAATAAAATGATCCTAATTATTTTTAATATCTTATTAATGTTATAAATGCGAAAGTTTGTATATTTGTTTTTTTTGTTACTCCTTCACACAAAAACTACTAAACCAATTTTCATAAAATTTGGTACACACATAGATGATGAGCTATGATGCTACACATACTACCAAGTTATACTATGCATGAAGTTATGACAGACACACGCATCCACGCATACAAAAACACAGACACGTCAATATTTTCACCCCTTTTCCTCGTCAAAGATTAAAAATGACGATTTATGTTTTTAATGTTCCTACGAATTGACAATATACCTTATTCATATTTATATAAAAAATCGGCCAAGAATATGGGAAGCTATGAGGAGATTCAGGATTTTGCATATTATTATAATTAAATGTACCTACACATTTGTTGGCATGCATACAAACATGCAGATATACACGAGACACATTTAACCATTGCAGCTTAGTGAAAATTGTCCCTATTAAATTTTCCGCGTATTCCTCCAAAGATTTGCTGTTTTTATTACTATGTAGGTAGTTATCATATGAAAACTAAAAGCTTACATCCTTGCCAAATGCGGAAGTGTTTATGTTCGTTCCATTTTGTTATCAAACTGTTTAATTGGATCAAACTGATATGGGACTAACTCGGTCTTGAGACCTACCTTTTTCCCTACCCTACCAGGACCGAGTAATCGCGTAAGAAACAAACAAAGAAACATATAGTCGAATTGAGGACCTCCTCGGTTTTTGAAGTCGGTTACAAATATAGGTACGCGAGGCGTTACTCTAAGTGGGCCACTACAATGTCCTAGTTATTAATAAACATAGACTTAAGTAGGTAGGAGTAAAGTAAATTTACTTACCACCACCACCTACCATACCTACCTTTGGTGTCTCTAGGCGGAGTGAATTTTTTTACCATCAGGAAATCAGTCTGCTTGTTTGCCTTCCAATATCGTAAAAAAAATATTTGATATAATACCTAGTCTTCCCCGTGTTGGTCCGGGCTCCTTTGCAGAATAGACCCTCTGCCTTCCTGCCAGGCAGCTCGTAAAAGGCGAGCATAGGCCTACCGTTACTAACACCGTGACATCTGACTAGGTGGTAGAGTTTTGCAGCGACTCACCCGGATTGGTACCACCGCCTTACCTATTCCTGCCGCCATAACGTCATGACGTGTTCCGGTTTGGAGGGTAAGGTAGGCGGCAAACTTACTTTTACTCGAGGCCTAACATCCCGGCCTCAGGTTGGCAACGCACCATTACCAACTTTGGTGTCTCTAGGCGGCGTGAATTTCTTACCATCAGGAAATCCGCCTGCTTGTTTGCCTTCCAATATCATAAAAAAAAGTCTGTATCCCATTGCAATAAAGACTAAAAATAGCAGGTTGAAGCTTGATAAGATTCAACCTGGTATTGTTTATTTACAATGTGATAGAGACTTTAATATCAACATAATTTTAATACTACGTCAGTCCATGTTTATTGATAAGACGGCGAGTGTTTTAACTCCTGTTTTTAATTAAGGCTACTTTCTTATTAATAATTATTTTTTGATTATGGTCTGTATATTGAATTGACTTATGGATAACCTAGGATTTAAGAGGCCATTACACGGTAGGTTTTATTGAAAGTCTGTGTCATTGAATTACGTTTAAATGATGCTTAACAAATTATTCTTTTTTTTATTTAACTATCTTTTCTATCTGGTATCTTTTTCTTCTTATATATAAAAATCAATTGTTTGTTAGTCTCGCTAAAACTCGCGAACAGCGGAACTGATTTGGCATTTTTTTTTAATTATTTGTCCAGGGAAAGTTTAAAAGATAAGAAAAAATGAAAAACTATGTAGAAATTAGGAAAAACACATTTCAAGTTTTCCCGTACAAATAGAACGGGTGGTAGTATGTATATAAATATCCCTTACCCTTTTAATTGACTTCTGACTGACGGATAACATTTCGTCAATCAGTTCAATGACTGGTGCAACTGAGAGTAAAACCTACAGTGTAATTGGTGTCTTACAGACCTTCAGTAGAAAAGTCCAAAAATAAATTCCCCGTCCGAGCGGGATATCACACGATAAGTTTTGTTAGTTTTACCACTTATAGTACGATTAATAAATAAATGACAGCGCGAGTGTTGATCCTTCAACTCTGCCATTCGGTATCACTGATATAATGAAAAACCCAGCGCGTGGTTTTGCGAGATAAGTATGTTTATTGTATAATTGCGAATAACCAGACTATAAAAACGCTACGACTTGCAATTGCGACAGTGAAACCCTCAATTACCATGTTTTGTTGATTAAAAGATTTGACCAAGCGTGAATTCTTTAGACGAGGAGGCTAACGGGTTAAGGGGTCAACTGATGGAAAGTGGACTGATGATACCGTTTGCCGATATCCGCAACACCAGGAGTATCACAGACAAGATGAAAAAGAGTGGGGTATTTTCTTGAACTTTGTTTCTAAGTTGTATCCGTTTGAAAATACTGCCCTTGGTAATTGGCTCCACAAAGTTGATTTCCTCTTTTTGGTCCTGATATCCTGTGTGGAACACTCCTTCTGCTTTTCTTCCTGGCACCTCGAAAAAAGATTAGCGATTGCCAACAAGCCCGCTGGTGGTAGAATGAATTGTAAAAACTTGTCCAGGCGATAATCTTTATGAGATTCTGAGTTATGACCGACTGACACAGCCCAGAATCCAGTGACCTTAATCATAATACATGTTCGTAGCAAAATCGTATCTTTCGATGGATTTAAGATACAAGCGACTTACATAACACCAACAGGTCATTCATGAGTATCTTTCACCGGATCTTTGTGTGGTCGCAAATGCTATTTCGTAGAAACTTATCAACGCTATCGCAAGTATGAACTGATTTTTTTTGCAAAATTGTCAACCAACAAACTTAGCACTTTTCACCAATTTTTAGAAAAGGAAGACGGCCGTATGTTGGACATCATCATAGGAAAAACGAGAAGGTTGTACTTATATGCCAGACCTCTATATTCTTTATGTATGTTACTCGACTTTTTCGTCATTTGTCAAAAAAAAAAGAATGTGTCTTTACTCCCCTATATACAATGTTGTTATAAGTTTAGGGTGTCTGTGGGTTAAACTTTTGAAGGAATGGACAGATTACGATGCTGATTTTTTCGTTTGAAAGATGACGTACTCGAGTACATTGGTTGGAGAGTTGGTTTTGTCGGGGTTATTTTTTAGTGTTATATTTTAACAATTGTTTGCGTAGTCTTACTTACCTTACCTCATTTACTATGAGTTATTGTACCTATGAAATATAACTAGCTGTTTACCCGCGACTTTGTCTACGTAGAATATACTTTCATATAAACTGAACTGGGAACTGGAACTGGGGGTTGAACCCAATATAGTTCATTAGGGGTTGATTTAAAAAAAAAAACTAGCACGTGTTAGAACGCAGGTTTTACTACTAGGTGCATATCAAATTTCATTGAAATCGGTTCAGCTGTTTAGCCGTAAAAGTGTTACAGACAGGTAGATAGGCTTTATTTAACCAGCTGTTTGCCCGCGACTTCGTCAGAGTATAATTGTTACGATTTTCTACAAACTTTTATCCCCTATTATAGATCTTTAAGAGTTGATTTTTGAAAAAAAAATTGCCTATGGTTACCTGTTGTGTAACTGTTGTGGGGTAGGTAGGCGATGGGAACGTTAGTTAGGCTTGTCACATTTGAAGGACTATTTGCCACAACAGTTACACCAATTACGCGGCAGTAGCAAAATAAAGGTTTATTTTACATCTGTTATAATGGATTTCCACAAAGTAACGCCTGATTCAATTAAAAAAAAACTTTATATAAACTCCTTGCATGATTTTCTTATTCTAACAAGTTTTCTATTTATATGTAGGTGTTTTCATATCGTTACAAGTTTTTAATAATAAATAGTAGTATTAAGTAGCTATATATAGTAGGCATCAGAATTAAAAAAAACTGGCATAAAAAATGTAAAACAATTAAGCAATGACTCTGCAAAAATGATCTTGCTATGACCGTTGTTTTCCAGTTTTTTTTCTATATACACTGTTTTTCAATGCTATAATTTATATTATTCACCAAGTAGTCAAGTACGATTTAAGGAGGTTAAATACAAAGAAAAAATAAATTTGACTTAAACACATTTTTTTTAACATTGAATTAAATACAATGTTATGTCCACAACTATTTTCTGGAATCCTTCGATATCACAAAATAAAATGCATTTAAACATATCTGGTGCTTGTAAAAAATATTTACATTTTGGATTTAGAATTCAATTGATTTCGATATTTTTTTATTTACGTATTGTTTAGCTTCGTAGAATTTATTTAGATAAAACTTATCCGTGAAAATCTGTTTAGTATCACATAAAAATATTTATGTAATGTTTTAATTATTGCCTAGGTGCATAGTATTTTAGTAACGTGTAAGGGAAAAAAGTATGTTTTTATAAGCAAGAACCCCTCAATAATCGAAGGTGTAGGCCTCCTCCATTTTCCAGCAGACCGCTTTGGCTAGGGGTTTTGTTACCTATATTATAATAATATTGCGACTATAAATTGAGGTGTTAGCTATCCTATGTTTCAACTTTCAAGTTGTATCAAACTGAACACAGTGTGCAAATTTAATTAAAATCAGTCAAGTAGTTTAGGAGTCCATCGCGGACAAACAACGCGTAATTTTTATAAATTAAGTTTTTTCTAAAAAATAAGTGAAAAACTTGACTTAATGTGTGGAGGGCTAAGGTCTAATTCTCCCGTGGGAATCAGCCATATTGGAAGAATGAGAAGGGCAGTATTTGCATATTTTTTATAACTATAGGACACGTAATTTTTTACAATATTATAATTACAATTGGAGGGTAAGGTAGCCGGTAAACTTACTTTTGCTAGAGGCCTAACATCCCTGCATTAGGTTGGCAACGCACCATTACCACCTTTGGTGTCTCTAGGCGGCGTGTATTTCTTATCATCAGAAAATTCGTCTGCTTGTTTGCCTTCTGTTGTTTGTTTTATGATATTTCATAAAAAAACGTTAACTTTTAAAACTTTCAGGACTGGGTGATCGAACTCGAGCCTAGCGGTTGGTCGGTGGAAATTGGCGTGTACGCTAGCCCCTTGACTAACGAAGCGGTCATATAAAATTCTTAATAATTTCTAATTAAGATGCAGTTTAAGTGTAACTTTGTTTTACTGGACTTTGATTATAACAATTCCTTCTCATCTTGCAATTCTAGTAGCAGATAATGTTATATGTAAACATTAATAAAATAAATATCCCACGAACTCTTGCCGCGTGGTGACCTTACTGGTTCAATACTAGCTGGTGACGTCACTAAGGCCGTCTGGTTTTCTACCGGTTTGTAAATACCCATGTCCTACCTCCTAATCGGTCGCGTCTGTTTTCTAAAAAAACATGTTTACATTCACGTACTCATTGCCCGCCTGTACTAGTAGTGGGTTGCAGTAAAGCAACGTTCGATGTGGTCATGTTTAGGATGGGTAGTCACTTGGCTGGGTTTGATTGATTCTCTGATATTTTATTAGGATTTTGTCAGGAGGGCTTCACTCAGTAGATGAAACCATTAAAGTATTGTCGTGATATTATTTTAGTTACGTTCAGCGCTAAATGGGCCTTCCGTTATCGTCTTATGTTTCGGAAGTACGGAAATTTAAATTATCGACAACTGTGTTTCAAAGGAAAATATAAACAGATACTGCAATCATTGGTACTGGGAAAAATTATGCGCAGACGCACGTTATTTTATTACTATGATTACGATTCATGATAAAACCACAGCGTTTTAATATCAATCGTAATTATATATTTAGCAGTCACTACAGTGACCATACTGTGTGTGTTTGTTCGTATTTTACGTCGCAACGGAGCGATTTTATATTTTTTTGTGTGTGAAGGGATGGTAAGTTTAGGAGGTTGGAAAGAGTATTATTATATTCCAACATCTAAAAACCTTTTAGCTTAGGAGAGCTAAATAACTTTAATAAGCGTAAATATGTGCTGTGATTTAAATAATGAATATTTCATTACTATAAATAGTACAGTACTAATATTTAAATTATGCGCTTCGGCTCTAAAATTTTTACTCTTTTTACATTTTATACTTTTATTTTTAAATTGGCTGACCTAATCTAAATTTAAGCGAAATGATTAATTATATTACATAATTCTATAATATGGTTAGTTATCTTTGAAATACATTCGGATTTCCGAAGCTTGACGAATATAGCCGATGTGCACAATTTAAACAGTACTACTGTAAATATTGGCAAACCACAATGTAGAATATGTTGGTATGCTTAAATATCTTTGTAACAACTTCTTAACACATATAATAACTAAACATTATTTTATTTCATTGTTATTTATCTTATTCAAAATGAATCCCCGTTTCCCTTGGAAATCACTCATTGCATGACGCGTTAACGGATGGACCGATTTAACTAATCATATTTTGTTTTGTTAGTTTAATATCAGGAGAATTCAGATTCAAATTAAATACAAAATCAAAATACATAATTAGGCAAGGACAACGTCAATCGGCGCAGATAATATTCATGGGGTTAGGCATTTGAGCACACTTTTGGGAAAATTGGAATTTGTAAAGGGTGTTATTATTTTTTTAAGAAATGTTTTTTCATAAATTCACTCCCAATTTCAGCTATTAGTGTAAATTTTAACTTTTTTGTTTATGAAAAACAGAAGCTTCAAACACATTTTACTCGTGTTAGTATTGAAAAAGTATGGCGTATCTAATAAAATTGAAATTTGGTAAAAATAATATTCATAAAGATAATTAGAAATAGATAATCATTAAAAAAGACAAAAAAAGTTAAGTTTAACTAAAACTTTCAACTTTACGGGTAATAACAGTAAACAGAAAGTATTTTTAACAAAATGTTCATTAATTTAACAAAATATCGTTCCACTCTTGCTCGGGTAAAGCTTATTTTTTTTTCTTTCGTTCTTAGACCCAAGGGACCTGTGCGTGGCTCTGGATTAGTAAGTTTAGTTTCGTTTAGTCGAGTCTTAACCGCCTCTGCGATTAATTTTCTGTTCCGTTGACGCAAGATATTTTGTTTTGCTTTGTTGTTATTTTTCTTATTGTTACGTTTTTTGTTAAGTTTGCAATTATTCTGGAGGGCTTTAGATTAGTACGTTTAGTTTCGATTAGTCGAGTCTTAACTGCCTCTGCGATTAATTTTCTGTTCCGTTGACGCAAGACATTTTGTTTTGCTTTGTTGTTATTTTTCTTATCGTTACGTTTTTTGTTAAGTTTGCAATTATTCTGGAGGGCTTTAGATTAGTACGTTTAGTTTCGATTAGTCGAGTCTTAACTGCC
>NJDC01007260.1:77923-114220 GCA_002245475.1 Calephelis virginiensis | reverse complement strand
GGTCACTGAAACTAGCCAATACAAAACTCGTCATTTGACAGCTATTTGAGCGACACCTTTCCATTTTGAGTTGGAAACTGAGTTACAGAATCAGCCCCGAGTTTTGGCGCCATCGAGAGAAAAGATGGTCTAAGTTTTTTCATAATTATTGAATTTCGTGTAAATATTGAGTGATATTAGTCAATTTTGGTGGCATTTCGTGCAATTTTGTTCAGTAAAAGTGCACAAATGAAATAATCATAAAGAAATTAGCGTATCGTATATTTCCTCGTTGCCGCCAAAACTCATTACATGAGCTTGTGTAAAAAGGCCACCGTTTTACCCAAGAGCCTGACATGACTTACTGATGACTTATGACTGATGACTAATTAAAATAAATTTAAATTGATATAAAATTTGATGCAAATTACCACTTGACTAATGGCTAAGTACCAACGTGAAGGCTAAAACCTAAAGAAAGAAAGAAAGAATCAGCCCCCTGGTTCTCATGACAACTGCCAAGCAACTTCCGAATTTCATATATTATTGGAAAATTTTGTTGGCGTTGGTATCGTGTTTGTGAATGCCTAAACTTAAATGTATTTGTAGTTTTTTTAATGAGGGATTCATAATTGCATGCGAAGATGGAAAGAACAGACGACCGATGTATTGGAGCTGATAGTAATAAACATTTTCTATGGCCTTTTACAAGATTAGGAATAGGTTTATGTTCCAGTATGGCGACATTACCACCTATAATATTATGGGACTTAGTGACTTCTAGTAATAAGATTACGCCTCTACGTACTACTTAGAGGGGGTTCGGGCGTTAAGCAAAGGACTTACAAAAAGTATTTGTATCTTAGTTTTTTCATATCTAGTTATTAAATTTTAATCACCACCATATTCATTTCAGTCTTTTTCTAGTCTTCCGTTGAAATAAAAAACATTTAACTTATGCTATATATTATGTCATTTTATTGTACAACATGCAACATGTTACTACATATAGGTCACAATATTATCATTGTTTCAGCTTTGTGATATGACTCATAAAACTTGGAACCATTGTCGTATTACTTAAAATTTTAAAAATAGTTTTAAATTAATGTATTGTTTGTAAGAGAGTCTTGGGAAAAGAAAGAGATATTATAGAAATCTATTGTTGTCCTTCGTCTGTTTTGACTTCGCTGTAACTTAATCGTCACTACATGAAAACTGTTAGACACAGCAATTACTATTCCACTCCAATCAACGATTTTTTTTATCAAGATAGTGTCGATAGCTAACTATTATCAAAATATGAATTGCGAGCTTTCACTATGCCCAAGTAATTAGACAAGAATCCGAAAAGCTCTTCTGACTACAAAAACATAACTTATTTTAAGTGTAGATATAAAAAATCTTTATTTAACATATAACTGTCATAATACTGTTATAATCATAACATATTACTATCATAAATTTCACCTTATTTATCTCATTTAGGTAAACGATACCTACATCGTTGTAGAAAAGTTGTACTTCTCCTTGTTTTATGGATAACAGTTGTGAAAAATTTTTTTTGACGATACGAATTACAGCAAGTATTGGAAACGTGTTTGTACTGAAGAAAGATTTGCCGTCCCTTTCACTTAGGCACATAGCATCATAGTTTGTTAGTATGGTGATAGTTCGATTAACGCTATTTTTATTTTCTATTAAATACCTATCTATCGCCTATGTGGTCTAGCAGTCCCCAGGTGTTGGACTTGTCTTCATGAGGTCCCGTGTTCGAATCCCGGGTGGGACAAGAAAAAGAAAATGGGGTTTATCTAATATAAAAAAAATCGTTGCTCGGGATTGAATATGTTCCCGGTTGGCGATAGGCTTGCCACCTCTCACATTGTGGGACTTAGTGTCTTCGGTTAGTCGTGGGTGCCGTGTGTTGTGCCTTTGCCTACCTTTTCGGAAATATGTTTGTGAAGATACTTTATTAAATATAAGTTTGTAAGTTTAATTTTGTCAATAATTATCAAGTACCTCTCAAATTATAGAAGAATTAGTGATAAGAAACTGCGCGCTTATGAAATGTTATCATGTAAGTTGTGCTAGACTCGCATTGCATAATTCTGTGCTTATCTCAAAGTTGATCTATGGAAGCGAAAATTGTGCATGACAGAAAGAGCAATAGACTGAAATAAATACGATCGAAATGAGAGCTACGGAAAACAGGTGATGTAACGCTAGCTGATTGTTTTTGTAACTCTGATACACAAAATTTTAAGTTGAATGTTTTATAATGTTATAAACAGTATGCATTCGTTGCAGAGATATACGAGAAAAAGTGGAATTGAAAGAAAGTGTTGTTGTTAAAATGAGGAAAGGACATGCTCCGCTGGTTCGGTCAGATGAAAATAATGGCAGAAATTGACAAAGCAGATATATAATACGAATGTGGATGGATTTAGTTACCCAGGGAGACCTAGGTTGACATTCCACGATCAAATTGCTTGGTTGTTATCTGAAAGTAGTGTCAAGAGTCTCAGGAACAGGTGAATTTGTATGAAAAGGAAAAGAGGAAGCCAGAAAGGTCTGCAAAGATTGTGAGATTTGGTACTCGATATTCGCTGCCTATCCCGTAAGAGACTTGTAACATGTATGTACAAACATATGCCCCAAGTTTTTTGCCATCGTTCACAAATTAACAAGATTAAAAGTACCCTTTCATTTTATGCACTATCGGTTGAGTAGATATCAAAGGTAATGTAAGACCTAATAATTAAAACACTAACAAATACTGGTACCCACAACTGAGCTTGTCTGAGGATGGAATGGTCTGGAATGCCTACTGGTACAACCATCGAATTTGTACTTGTTAGATTCTAAAAACTAGGACTTGACAACAGGGACCTGATGAAAAACCTGGGAAGTGGCTAAGGGATCGTAGTTTAAAAGCTACGGTATTGTGTTTCGTAATCTTTGCAGTATAAGGCATATTAAGAAGGGAAGTTAGATATTTATGAATGTGTGTCTCAGTCATTTGTTATGGACCGTTTTAAAGGGCCTATATTTTTATATTTTAAGATTATAGATCATATTGTATCAATGATCGATTGAAACCCTCCGTTTTTCTATGTTTTTTTCTGGAAAGCTTTAGTAGGTGCTGTCAGAATGACAGCCATAAATTATTATTTTTTAATATAGTATTACATATACTAACATGGGTGCATCTCTAAGTAGTCTGTGGTACCTACCTTTTTAATGTCAACGTAAGCTACGTTTGACATTTATTTGACATTTAGTAATTTTACATTATCTATGACCTTTTTAGTTTTCAAAACAGAGTGAAAGGTACATTTGTTTTAAAAATCTTAATTTATTTATTGAATCGTGTTATTAAAATCAATTTGTGGAAATTATTTTATCGAGATATTTTATTTTTTTTATCGCGACAGTATAATTTATGTTGAAAGTGTAAATTAAATAATATTTGAACTATAACCTCTTACCAGACTTCTACATCTTCTGTTTTAGGCATTGGGTCAAGATGTTGATGCCAAAGCAGAATCGTGTTGCTATTTATGAGTATCTTTTCAAAGAAGGAGTTATGGTAGCCAAAAAAGACTACCATGCCCCTAAACACCCTGATCTTGAAAAGATTCCTAACCTCCAAGTTATAAAAGCTATGCAGTCTCTTAAATCAAGAGGTTACGTGAAAGAACAGTTTGCATGGAGACATTTTTACTGGTAAGTTTTATTAGTGTGATCTTAATTATTATTGTTACAACTACATTATCGTATTGGCCTCTTTCATAATTTCTTACTTAAATACTAACGTCCAATATTAACAACCTACCTAGACATAGAAATCTAAGATGTTTTTGTTAATTGTTGAAAAATAGTAGTGCTTGCTTATTTACTGATCCCAAGTAGCCCTATCTTTTCACTTAAATAGGTTATTATTGGCTGTAAGTGCAATTTTTACTATTTAATTTCAAAAATTTTACTTAATGTAGGTACATATATTTTTAATTAACATACCACGAAACTTAAATCTTTGTTTCCATGACACCTTAGTTATATTAAAGGAGAAAATGAGACTAATTTGTATGCTAGGTTAAAATAAAACACCAATAATTATACTCAATTGTTTGTTTATTGCTCAATTATTTATTTATAACTTTCCCAAGTAATGGAAAAGAGATGGATATTTATTTACAATTTTCTGTCAGTTTTTCTGTTTTTGTAGATAATGTATCATTTCTTTTTTAACTAGAAGTGCGTTGGGCAGTTGTGCCCAAACAGTCGATCTTAGAGGTTAAGCCAGTTAGATTTTATTTTCGAATTTCGAATATTTGTTATCTACAATGCATATAACAGATGCAGGTGTAATATAATATTTCTGGGCAAGTTACACAAATTGAATCTTACCATGAAGTAAGCAAATTATATGCTTGTGTTATGGGTGTTAGTCAACAATTCTAATTCATAGAAATACTCAAGAAGATACCAAAACAAATTTAATTGTGTCGGGAATTGAACCCGAGCTGAGAATTGTTATTTGTTTGCATGCATCTAATCATACTTAACTTTGATGATTAGCCATTGTGTGTTACCAACATAATTTTTTTTATGATTTTGGAAGGCAAACAAGCTGACAGATTTCCTGATGGTAAGAAATTCTCGCCGCCTAGAGACACCAAAGGTGGTAATGGTGCGTTGCCAACCTGAGGCCGGGATGTTGGGCCTCGAGCAAAAGTAAGTTTACCGACTGCCTTATCCTCCGAGCCGGAATACGTCAACGGCAAGCACTGACGTTATGGCGATATAGGAAATACGGTGGTACCAATCCGGGTGAGTCGATGCGAAACTCTACCATCTAGTCAAATGTCGCGGTGTTAGCGATGGTAAACCTATGCTCGCCTTTTACGAGCTGCCTGGCAGGAAGGCAGATGATCGATTCTGTGTGTGTGTGACATTATTTTCCTTGACCCCCTAAACGAATATTTTTCATCACCTGGAACCTAAAAAGGGAATGGAGGATTGAAGCATTTGTATGCTTGAGGATTTTTTATAATAATAAGAATTTATGAGAAGAGGTTAGCAGGAAATATCAAATAGTTATGCAAGACATCAGGTCTAAATGTTACCTGCTCATGGTTAGTGAAATCTTGAAAAGTACTCCCAGATTGGAAAATAATTCCTGTCAATGATTCTTTTTCTAACACCAAAAACAGGAAGAGGTTATATTATGTTTGTTTTACTCCTATATTTTTTTCTTTTCTTTTTGAATATATTTATGTATTTGGTAGAGTGTCCTTCTGAGTACAAGTCTGGATCTGGTGTTGAAATCCCAACGAAATTGAGGAAAATACTTAATTATATTATATATAGAAAATTACTTGCAGTTTCACACAGATTCGCCTGCATAACTTGGCTTCTACTGCACCGATTTTGATGTAACAAAGCCTATGTCACTCAGGGATAATGTAGCATTCTAAAGGTGAAAGAATTTTTAAAATCGATTCAGTAGTTTCGGAGCCTATTCAGTTCAAACAAACAAACAAACAAAAAATCAAATCTTTCCTCTTTATAATATTAGTACAGATTACATTATAATATACTAAATCATATAAATTTCCTTTTGTTTTAGGTACCTCACAAATGAAGGTATTGAATATCTAAGGATATTCTTACACTTGCCTCCAGAAATTGTACCAGCAACATTGAAACGATCAGCCAGAATTGAAACTGTACGTCGTGGTGCTGGTGGACGACCTGATGCCCCAGCTCGTACAGCTGAAGACCGCTCTGCATACCGAAGAGCTCCTACAACACCTGGTGATGCACATGATAAGAAGGCAGACGTTGGACCTGGATCTGCTGGTGTTGAATTTGTAAGTGTTTGTTTAATTTATCATTATGGAGGTGAAGTGGGAATTTATAAGATTGCACTAGTGGTTTTATTAGGTGTTATTGGGTTAACTTAAGCAGCATTGTGCTGACGGTTAAGTATATCTGTATCAAAATTTAGATAATTCATCAAGCTGGTTTTTAAATGACTTATTGTGGCACACTTACAATTAGTTCTGAATCTCTGTTCAATTCACTTGATTACTGAAAAAGTGAAAGTGAAAAGTAATTAATAGATTCATAAACATTTATTAACCTTTAAACTGCCAATGTATTTTTTTACTGAACATGCCTCCATCGCCTATCATATAAATACAATCTAAACCAATTAGTGCTTAAAAAAATATATAAAATCCATATGATTTGTAATAACACATAATGCAGTTTATTTTATAGGTATTTGAAATAATTGTTGAAAGTCCCGTATTGAGATAGTTTTGAAAATATAGACAGTCACTTCAAAAATAAAAGTCAAATGTGTCAAGATTCCTGACTGAATTACTCTTCATACAATCAGCCCAGTTTTGGAGACTTGACAAAACCCTGTGGATTTGATCATGGAATTTCAATATCAATTTTATTGATGTACTTAAGTATGTTCAATAAAAAAATTAATTGGGTAGTATAATTAAACCCATTGTCATGGCGCAAGAATTTTTGTATTGGCAGTAGCTCCTATAGCCATTAACTTGCTACTTAAATGTTCTGCTACTTAATATTTAAAAAATTTTGCAATTGGTTTTAATGTGTTAGCGAAAAACTATTTAATTAAAACTTTTCCGTCTCTAAATATAAATTGATACTAGCTGTCCCTGCAGACGTTGTTCTGCTATATTTTTAATGTGATTTTAGTAAAAAAAATTGGGGTGATCACCCTTGTCACTTAGGGGTATGAAAAATAGTTGTTGGCCGATTCTCAGACATACTCAATATGCTCACAAGATTTTACGAAAATCGACCGAGCCATTTCGGAGGAGTTCTATCACGCACACTGTGACACGAGAATTTTATATATAAGATTAATCAGAAAATAACCTTTTATCTACACTGTTATATTTCAACCTCATATTTTATTTTTCAGAGGGGAGGATTTGGACGAGGCAGACAAGCTCCTTAATTAAGTTTAATAAAAAATTTAAACACATTTGTCTTTAAATTTTTAAACTTCATTGGTAATAGTATTTTAAACACAGTAAAACTGCAAATAAACGACATCAATTTCATTACCACGCCGTGATTCGATTAGGTAGAAATCAAAATAATATATCAAACTTAAGTTATATCGTGCTTCTTAAGTTATATCCAAGATTAGTACATATCAATTGTCTCTGGTCATAGTTAATTAGCCATTTGCCCGTGACTTCATCTACATAGAATAGATTTACATTAAAAACTTGTACCCATTGTAGTCTTTTGGAAATGATGTTTGAAAAAAGTACTATGTTTGAATTTGGTTAATATCTATATGCATATTAAATTTCTTCCAAATCTGTGCAGCAGTTAACCATGAAAGCATAACATACAGATTGTCACCTTCCATTATTATTTGTTAGATCTTGGTACATAAAATTAATATCCCTGGACAAAATACACAATTGAATTTACTGGCAAAGTATACAAATTATGTGCTTGTGTTACCTATAGTTAACAATACTAATAAATAGTAAGTATAATTATTTTTAGCACTTGCCCTGTGCTTGGGATAAATTTTCTATAAATTTTTAAAGAAAGAAAAAACGAAACGAAAGGGTTCAGGTTCAAATCCTGTCTGGGGCGAAATTTTTTCTTTCTTTAAAAATTTATAGAAAATTTATCCCAAGCACAGGGCAAGTGCTAAAAATGAAAATACGTTGCGAAAGACGAAAGTTATGGCCATTCTAAAATGTGAATTTCATCTGTAATGATGAACTCATTTGGTGGGTACTCAGAATTGTGTATCTATAGGACATAACTACCCGCGTTAACGGGTTAGAAAGGAATTAAAAATTTCGCCACGGGACTTGAATCCTCAGTAGCTCAATTGGTTAGAGCATTCGTCGGCTTTAGACGAAAGGTTACAGGTTCAAATCCTGTCTGGGGCGAAATTTTTTCTTTCTTTAAAAATTTATAGAAAGTAAGTATTAAGTAAATACCAGAATAATTTTAATAAATATTTAGACCCAGATACGCGGACAACCAGTTCTATACACAATAGCCAACCTGTCGGGAACTGAAACAGAGCCAAGCTATTGGCCATTAAAGTAAATATGTCCAAAATTTTTTTTTTTATTGAAGAGGAGGAGCAATTGGGTCACCTGATGGAAAGTGATCACCTCCGCCCACAGACATCCGCAACACCAGGAGTATCACAGATGCGTTGCTATGGTGGTCCCTTATAAACTTTTGGATATATAAGGAATATAAATACTCTTTAGCAAGAGCGATACAATTTAATTTCAAACTAGATGAGATATCGTCATAATGATGTAGAAATTTACGAAACATAGATTTACTCATTACTACTTTGATTACAGAGCTCTTGCTAAAGAGTATTTATATTCTTGCTACAGAGTAGAAGTGTGCGTTGCCCCAGCGGAAAAAGGTCGAACTTCATAATTTGACTTACAGATAATAATTTGTGTATGACGCCGACAATCAGGGAGAGTTAGTAATCAAAAACTGTTTAATTTTTTTTTCCTGTGGCCGGATATCGTAAAATAATAAATATTGTTATAGAGTGTCGAAATAGTTTTACTTGAAGTGGAGCAGAAAAAATATAGACGTTTTTTATATATTACGACCGTGAACAGGAACATGACAGGCGAGCACTGACGCTATGCCCGTAGGAATAGAGCGCCGGTAAAAATCAAGGAAAATTAATATGTTGTAGTAGATGCCCGTTCCGGGTCTTACGGGTAAAACTATCTTAGAAGCTTGGGTCGACATGAAATCCTATAACCAATTAATCGTGCGAGCCTTATGGACTTGTCTTGGCAACATTGTGACATTTTCCATGAAAATGTTTTTGATAGAATATTTATTATATTTATAATAATTATTATTAATACCTATTGGTCCGACCGTGAACGCCCCTCCGGACGGGCATCTAGTGTCGTATTACCTACCTCGGGCTAGGACGACTACCTAGTTGAATGCTTACATTTTTGTATGTATATATGACTGGCGATAGTCGATGTAAATTTTGACCACTAAAAGTTAAACGCGTGACGAGTCTGACGCGTCGGAGAGCATTATTGCATACGTAGCTACAATACAATAACTCTTACTGTGCACCAAATACAGATAAATTACAAATACATCAAAATAACTTAAGGGTTAACCCATACGGAATGCAGTAGCTTATCCACTATCTCGCTCTAGAAAATGGCAATTTGGAGTGATAGAAAAGGATAGCGCGAGGGAAAAATGCAAGAAGCCTATATACAGAACGAAAAATGCGATGCGGGGCTGACAGATGTACGGTCTAGTCATGGGCGCCGCCAGGATTATTTTCAGGGAGGTGCATCTCCATCGATACATACTATTAACCAAAATGAAATATAAAAGCTAAGACTGACAATATGCATAATACATATATACATAAGAACACAAACATACATACATATGTATATACATAAACTCGAAAAGCATTACTCTCCCGCTGGTTCAGGTAAAAAGATATATAATTTTTTTTATGTAATTTCTTTCCGGCCAGGAATCAGAATCAGAAAAATCTTTATTCACTTGAACCATACAAGTGGTATTTGTGCGCGTCGAAATTTTTTTTAAACTACCACCGGATCGGAATTGCGCCCATACACAGAAAAGATCCGGCGAAAGAATCTCAGCGGGCTTGTCTTTTTTCAATACTAATAGTTACATTATAAACTAGATACAAAATACAAATAACAATATAATTTTAACTTACATAAAAGGTAACAAAGTACAACAAATCACATTACAAATTGCAGTGCGAGATTGAAACCTCTATCCCCAAGCATGTTCGTCTTCCAAATACTCTGATACCTACTAATAGCCTTTCGTACATAATTTTGCTTTTATACATTTTTTAAACTTATTTAAAGATGCCGGCGCCCATGGGTCTAGTTCATTAATTGTCTGAGATTGATTTTATCTGTGGATTTTATGGACGTTTTTCTCCCTAAGCTAAAACTTAAATTTACCCAGGAATATCCGCTACCTGCTCCTCTACGCACTCAACTAGGTACCTACCTACATACGCCTTATATGTAGATACTTTTTTAAGAAGAATTTAAAAATTAAACTGTTTATAACGTTGAGATAGTAATTGATGATAAGCTTAATATTGGATGTAAAAGTTTAAGGAACAAAGTATTTGACATTTTATTACTAAGTAAATTACAACTTACGTCGTCTTCCAGTGAGAAAAACCCGTCACAATAGACTTCATTGTAATGGTGAGAATATGTAGTACGGGTAGTTTTCAAACTAGGAAACTCATTAGGTGCTAATAAAACAAAACTACCCTAAGGTAGGTAGGTAGTATCTACCTATGGTAGACAGGTACATATGGCGGACGTAACGTTGAAAATCTAGAGCACCTACCCAAAAATTCCGTGCCCTGTTCATGAAGTCGTGGATAGCAGGTAGTTTAATATAAAATTAAAAATGACCTGCCTGCATTGCAGATTATCCGAACAAAAATAATTGGGACACGGAAATTACCAATCATTGACAAATTTCAACCAAAATCAAAATCAAACCAACGAACTGTTGTTAAATGTCATGGGACAAGACATGTGTTTCAATGGACTTACAGTCAGAGGTATTCGAAATGTTAAAAGTGTAGAAAAGCGGACCATGAGTTCCCTCCATCAAACAGGAGCTAAAGTTGAATTAAAACTTCTATTATGTAGCTAGGACATCAATGTTGAGATTTGAGAGGCTAGAAAATAACTAGTTAAACACAAGAAAACAATGTATTTCATATTATTTTATCTACACGTGGTACCAGATTTACAATCCACTACAAAATAAAGTGTTCATATAATTTTTACAAAATTAAAAATTGACTGTTTTCGGATTAGGAGGTTTAGGGAATTCGCCAATTTCGTCCATGTAGTATTTGTGGGCTTGCCAAGGTTTGAGCTCCCAAGGAACCTGATCTTCCATTTGGGTTAGTGTAACTCCAAGATCCTCCAATGTTGGGACACTAGGATCAACCTTGTCAGTTGTCGCTTCCTGTAAAAGAAAGCATAATATGACGTGATATAACATTTTGCCAATTTAAATATCATAATACAAATACCCTCCAATATTCCAGACACCAGACCACTCATGTGCTTGCGAGCAAGGCAGCTCGTAAGAATCAAACAGATTCTCTGTCACTAACACCAAAAGAGGTAAAGTTCTGCGATGACTTGTCCAGTGTTGCGTTTCTTTTTTTATGGCAAAAGATAGCGAACAAGCATGCGCCTATCCTGATGGTACCAGATTACCACAGCGAATAGTCACCATAGACGTTGTAGATGTGTCCCTGTCCTGTGGCTGGAATGATAGGCCAATTGTGCAAGTCTGCCGGCTACTGTGTTGGTCTGGGGTCCCTGAATAAAATACTCTCCCTACCAGGCAGCTCGTAAGAGGCAAGCGTAAGTAAAATTAGTTATCACAATCAAGACCACTGGAGGTAAGAGTGCTGTGCAGCAACTTGCCTGGGTAGGGATCCACTGCCTTACCGTTTCCTACCACCATAATGACTTTCATGTTCCGGTCTGAAGTAGGTAGTAGGGCTTTATTTTTTGCATTTTATTGATGTTCATAGCACAAAAACTATGATAGGAGTTATGATGACCTTATTCGACAGCAAAAGGTAAGAAAACCACCCAATAATTGCCACCGCGATATCGAGTTATTCGCTGAAAACCATTTGAAAATATTCTTTCTATCAAATAAAATCATTTACTTTCACTAGCGGATAAGTAGAAAGTGTATAGGTTCTCTTTTTACTTTCAGTTTCTAACCCTGCTACTCCCGCAATTGTAAGACTCAAGAAGAAGTAAGTGCACTTATTTGCACGCAAGCCAATCATTTTTTAATCTGACATGTTTAGAGCATATTTTCAAGCTAAAAAAATGAGACATACACATGCAACTTTATAATACATGGATTTCATTTAATATATAATGGAGCATTATACAGCAATGGCACGAATAACTGCACAAATGCGCTCTTGGGCTCCTTTACCACTATGCTTTTCACTATTTCAGATTTCTAGGAGCTTGTTACTTTGTTTTTTTGCACGGCCGTTAACAACCGAGACTGAGGACCTATTTCTAACACTCCGGTACCGCACCTAACAAATCTCGAACTGACTTAGGAATTGACCGCACTATTATACTTACTTCTCCACTACAATGCGGTTATTAACTATATAATAATTGGCTAAATCGTAACGGTATTTTATCGGACAAAAGTGATCGATTAGTATTCAACCCAATATTTTCCATTAGATTAGGACAAGTGCGCATGAATAAAATAAAATGTGAAAGTTTATAAAAAAATCTTACACTGATAGGATTACAAATAAAGAGGAGATTTTTATGTTTTTTTTTTCGTAACATTCTGTCTTCTAATGTAAGTATAACGATATTGTTAAAAATATTGACGATAAAGAGCTGGATTTATTGCGAATTGTATCCAGAAACTAATAAATTGAATCATTTATGTCTAATGCAACATAATTTATTTTTACAGACCCTTTATTATTCGGTTTATGGGAAGCGTTGTTTCACCTTCGGATATTTCTCATTCGACTTCAAAGAAGTTTTTTAGAAGTGGTAAAAGACGTTTACGTCTTTACGTTGCGTGTCAAATGACATTAATTACTTTTGTGTAATATCATGACCGTAATAGTACTTTAAGGACTCAGCTTTTTATTAATGTTAAAGTAAGCCAAATTTCGATCAGCAATAAAATGTTATCTCACCTTTTCCAGTGCTTCCCAGTGTAGGTTACCAAACGGATATGCGGGCGATAGTCTATTTGCCAGCATCACCTTCAATGGGAACAGTATAGGATCGTACTTCATGTCATAGTGACGGAACTCTTCGCCCTTTCGCATTAGCCCGTAAAACCAATCCACAAGGTCTGCAAGCATATACCTCTTTGGCCTGTAAAAAATATAAAAAGATATGAGAGTGGATCGATCATAAAATTTTAAATTTAGATATTATAGGTTTACTTTAGGATACTGTAGGATCGTTGTTTATTTCTAATCTTATATTTAAACTATAGATTTAAAATTATGTGTATGTTAAACATCAGAAACGCTTATTGAGCTACAAAATCGCGCTGAATTTTCGAAAATTGTCATAACGCGTAAGCTTTAATAAAAGCCCTAACACTAATTTTGCGACAAGAGATAACCATGGCAGGGCTGGAAAATGGTCAGTAAAGTCAGTTTTTTGCCTTATGTCAGTAAAGGTCAGTTTTTTCGAAAAATGGTCAGTAAAATTAATATTTCGAAGAGCAGGGGTGGGTAGAAACCAGACCAGACCATTAGTTGGTAGATTAGTTGTGAGATTTTGTAGTGAGATTCCCTTAACGTATGTTTTTCTTTTCAGTGGGTTACTAAAATGCTTTTCTTAAAGAGTTTATTCTATTATTATCACTTCGAATTTCACTCGTTATCGTTTATTTCATAAGAGAGGAATTTGTCTGCTTAATTGAATTTCAATACCATAAAAAAAATTGTTCACATAATGTACCTCCTAAAAAACCGACTTTTCGTTACCATACACTTTCATAGTTAGAACGGAAAACGCAAAAATAAGTAACATTTTAAAAACTAAACAAAACGCTTTTATATACTTATATTTAAGAAAAAGAAATAATGTTCTGTAACTACAAAAAAAAAATGGTTGAGTAAGAAAGCTATTTATTATCGTTCATGAGCGTTGCTGTTCTAATTGTTGTAAATAAGTACTTTATCAATAGATATAGGGAACAGGATACACTTATTGTAAAACTATCTGGCGAAATTTGTTCACTTGGAATTCAAAACTCTGCCCTGAAAATATGTATGTATATGTAAGATGACCAGTACATTCAAATGTTGAAAACATTCTGGAATTCCAGTTATTCAGTCAATTTATATTGATTGTCATTATGTCTGTAACTTCAAAACTAAAACTTATGGCTATGAAAAAACTATGGGACAATCTGTAAAGAAAAAATCGTTTTATCGTGTAAAAGCGCAGCGTGCGTAATAGGACATTATATAATAAGTTTATGTTTCCTCATTCACTTTTAATCAAGAAATTGTTTTTTCTTAATCCCCCATTTTTTTATTTTATTTGATAGAATTTTATTTAGTTCAGGTGCATATAAAAGCGACTTCGGTAGTTTTTAAACTGTTATTTTTTTGTAGTCTTTAGTAATGACAAATACGCAGTAATAAAAAATCAGCTCTTAAGTCGGTAGGTTAGGTAGATAGGTTGTATATTTCCCTAGAAAAATTTCGCGAATTGACCCAAATGTGTTAATCATGAAAATTGTTGTGAGTTAGCCTTAGTCGCGGAAGTATTTATAGAAATTTAAATGGAGAACAATTTTGTCATAGATGTTTTTTGCTTAGCTTTAACCGTTTACACAGATCACGCGTCGGAAGCTTTAAAAATAAATATTTTGGCTTCATCCTAACGATTCTGATCATGATAATTTCTGTCATTTTTTAAAAATATTTTTGGTCCTCAGCCCATGGACATGTATCTAAAGTTTCAATTTAATCTAACCTTTTAAAGTGGTTGAAACATACGTTCTTAGATTCCGTTACCTAGATACGTAGATACTAACAAAGTTAATAAAAGTTCCTTAAAAAGGGAGATGCAGATTGGTTATGGGGATCAAAGAGTATACAAATACTACGTAATAAGAGGCGGGACTTCCATAGATACATAGCAAATCCGAATTTGTATGAAGTTTACTTGAAAAAGTATAACCCGTATAATTTGAAAGTAAGTCTAAAGGCATTCAGATATAAGGCAACTAGTGTCATATGATTTGGGCGAATAAAAAACATAGTAAACTTATTTTTTTTATTTTTTGAAATGAAAGTTGCGCCAAACTGATTGGGATGATGGATGCCAAATAGCAAAACATTCATTTTTACAAACATTCTCCATACTCCATATCAACATACGTAACTAACATTCATAATATGATGTTGAATTGACCGAGTAAGTATTTTAGAGAGTTGGTCAGTAAATGTTCAGTATTTTAGAGGGTTTTAGCCAGTATAATCGGTATTTTTGACCATCGAATCAGTTTCCACCCCTGCCATGGTCTACGGACACCATAGATGTTATACGGGCGTCGCTGTCATGTAACAAAGGTGTTATTTCTTTTTTTATGATATTGGAAGGCAAACAAGCAGACGGATTTCCTAATGGTAAGAAATTCACGCCGCCTAGACACACCAAACGTAGGTAGGTCTATTGTGCGGGTATTCCGGCTATCCTAACCTCTGGACCGGAACATGTCTGTGTCATGACGGCAGGAATAGGCAAGTGTGGTGCTAAACACGTCAAACTAAAAAAATATTACAATAAACTAAACAAAATATGAATAGTAAATATTTTCGAGTAATTAAGAAGTTAAAAAAGGCAAGGCAAAATAGTAAACTGTGTGCGAGTCTTGGCACTATTAAGAGGGAAACTGGTTATATTAAAAATATTGATAATTATTATATGAAAATCGATTTTATATTAATTTCCGAGAAGTTTATACTTATCATTTAGGCACTAAAATCATTTACACAAATAGCTGTATGAACCTTCAACAAAAAAAAATGGTTGCCTGTCAAGGCGGTTTTACGGGCGAAGATTTTACATGACAACGTCTTTTTCTCGGTAGAATGTTTATTGATATAATTGGACTATAAGAACAAGAAATTGAATGAAAATAAGAAATGCACAAATTTTAACTATAGAAATATATTTTGTTTACTAAAACATTGTACCGGTCCGGCGGGCCTCTCTCTCGTTCGGTGACTCGTCGTAACAGACGTGAGCGGGCGTTACACTTTGTCAAGAGTGACTCCGAGCCACAACCTAATTTAAGCCGTTGTCACGTCAAAAATGCTGGGCACGTGCTTGCGTGACCATAATGCATCCTGAGCTGATTTTTCGATCAATGGGCGTTTAACAATGGGCGTGCAATTTTTTAACCGACCGAAAGAGGAGATTCTTAATTTGTCTGTATTTTGATTACGAGATCTCTCAGCGAATAAGGAACAGATTTTGATTGTTAATTTTATGAAAGGTAGGTTGAGACTGCAAGGTAGTCCCATATGAATTTATGGACAGCCTTTACGGTCAAAGGGTTAGCGTACACGCCTAAATTCATCGACCAATCTCGAAGCTTGGGTTTAATTCTCGACAGGGGCAGGCAATTGTTTTGAGCACGTTTTGTTGCTGCGAAATAGATAACTACGTCATCTAGGTAAACAAAAAATACCCATTACGAAGTAGGCATAAAACAAACGCCATTTGTCTGATGAAATTCATATGAGACTATTTCTCATACCTACCTTACGAAAAAGTAATCATCAAAATCCATTCCTAATTGCAGTAGTTTGTGTATGTGTGTTAACTTACAAAAAAAATACTGTCAAACTGAAAACCTCATTTTTGTTAGTTTAAAGTAATGTGTCCGAAACTTCTTACCCGACAGCTTGATACACTTCGCATTTAGTATCTGCATCACGCATAGCATTGACTATGCCCTGCGCTACATCAGACACAAAGACTGGTTGTTTGACTGTACCCTGCCCATTTTTGTACAATGGCATGTAAATACTGTGAAGTCGCCAGTAGGATGCAAAATATCTGAAATCAAATTAATTTCTATGCATATTTATTCCAGTTTTTTCGGTGTTTTCGAATAAGACAAACAGATTTCTTATCAAATAACTTACAAACATAGGTTTGAATGAATGAATGAATACACTTTAATCATTTGTAATCATTAACAATCTTTCCATTTTTAGATGGTAAAGTTTCATAGTGTCCAGTGAAGATTGATCACTCTACCTCTATAGTGTACTCAATCTACTATAGTGTAAATAACAACTAATGTCAGGTCTCTAGGTAATGCGTATTTCTTACCATCCTGAAACATTCAGAATAGCAGTATCAAATATGTGACATTTCACATTGAAGAGAGACCAGTAAAGAGGACAATATAATATTCGATTCACATTATTTGCAAATTGTTGAATTGTTTGAGGAATTTTGCCAGTACATTAGTGCCAGAATGTAAGGTTTGTTTCAGTTAATCTTGGAAACAGTAGGACCAATTTTTGTTAGACAGTTGATGTTATAGGTAACTTGGGCTCCACTTTATTTCAATTTCTTTATGTGCCATTACTATTATTATTACTGCGTTTAAGAGTTTGGTTAAAGATACACAGAGGATCACTGCTACCTGAAAAGATCTATTGCAATCAATTAATGATAAATTAAATGATGACAATTTAATGCTTTTTTTTTATCACAATTAGCATACATAAGAATGAACTCAGGATTTCGTCCAAGCAATAACACGTCATTGCAGGCTAAAAAAAGAAAAAAATAACCTTAGAAATCTGTCTTCTGATCCATATATGTCTGAAGCACGGATGATTGTTGCAGTTGGGAACTCCTCTTTAACAGCAAGTTCACCTAAGCATTTGCTGATCTTATACATTGAAGGTTTCTTCATTACAAGAGGAGTTGGATTTTTTTCAGCATTTAAATACGACAGATGAATAAACCTGTCAACTCCTGCTTCACGGCTAATTCTGTAAAAGATTATCATAAATGTAATGAATATTCTACTTCAGCTGTTTCTTGTCTGTGTTTGCATAAACATTAATTAATAGTTCTTTAATAAAAATGTTCAATGATCCCCTGAAAAAACCTTTGTCATGTAGTTAAGAATCATCTCGGTAACATCACATTGAAACAAAAAATAAAACGCAATAAAATTGAGCCACCCGTTTAAAAGTTATGACACACATGCACACAGACTTGCCAAACTTAAAACACCTTGTTTTTTTCCGAGTTTAAAAATTTATAAGAAATATTTCTAGATATTAGTAGTAATAGACACTAGAGACTGGTGTTGACAATCACTTCATAATCTGACTACTTCTATATTATGGATTTGACCACTTTTGGGAAAGGGCAACCTCGAAATATGAATATTTTGACATATTTCAGGAGATATTATGCTGTACTATTTATATTTACTAGTGAAACAAGTATTATTAAGAACCGTTTTTCATTGTCTGAGAATGATTGACTGACAAATAGTCACTGGAATGGTATTTTGTGGGGCAAAAATGGCAATGGGCATCTGGGTTCCATTGTGCATGGTATTTTATTTATTTGAAATATCAATCAACCTAATTTTGTGAAAAAAAAAAATACAGGAATATTGGTAATTGGACCGGATCCTTTTTAATGAGTTGTAGTAAGTAACATTTTCAGTGCTTACTCTTTTACTTTTTACAGTCGGAATTTTTTTGTAGCCACGTAACCAAAGGCATTCTATTTTTACTTATTGTTGGATAGCTTTTTTGAGTATTGTTAATGTTTTTAAAAAAAAAAACATTTTAAAAAAAATTGCATTAAACTTTTTTTTTAAAAACTATTTTTTATAAAATAAAGTGTACCTTCTGTTTGAATACAGATTAATACGATTTTATTGTTTGAAATTAACAAATGGAATGTAGCCTTTCTAAAACTGTGATTAAAATAAAAATCTGAACATTATTTTTTAACGAATTTTTAAGGAGGAAAACTGAATTTTCCCCATAGGCCTCCCCCAAAGAGCGCCACAAGTCACGGCCACCAGCCGTTTATATCCAGCGACTCCCCGAGACTTTGACCAGTTCATTAGTCCACCGGGTGGGAGGGCGGCCAACACTACGTCCTCCGGTGCGGGGCTGCAACTCTAGAACCTTTCTTCCCCAGCGGTTGTCGGTTCTGCGAGCAATGTGGCCTGCCCATTGCAACTTCAGCTTGCTGACTCTCTGAACTATGTCGGTTACTCTCGTTCTCTTGCGCATTACCGAATTACGGATCATATCTTGCAGAGAAACACAGAGTATAGCTCTCTCCATAGCATGCTGAGCGACTCTGAGCTTATTTACAAGACCCACATTCAACGCCCAAGTCTCAGTTCTATATGTCATCACTGGTAACACACACTGGTAGAAGACTTTCGACTTTAGGCTCTGCGGTAATTTGGACAAGAAGATACCCTTTAGCTTCCCGAACGCTGCCCATCTGAGTCTGATTCGGCGGTCGACCTCTTTCTTGAAGTTGTATTTACCTAACTGAACAGCTTGACCTAGGTATACATACTGATCAACAACTTCAAGAATTGAGTTCCCAACTTGAACTCGTATAGGTGCAACATGAACGTTGGGCATGACTTTCATCTTGTCCAAGTTCATCTTAAGTCCCACCTGTTGGGAAACTCTATCAAGGGCACCGAGCATCTTACTAAAGTCTTCCAGCGATTCCGCCATGATCACAATCATCTGTGAGTCGAAGGTGAGTGATGTACTCGCCATGGACATTGATGCCGAGTCTATTCCAATCCAGTAGCTTGAAGACGTCTTCCAGTGCAGCAGTGAACAGTTTCGGAGAATTAACGTCTTCCTGTCTTACACCTTTCTTCAACTGGATCGGTTTCGAGCTTTGATCCTGTAATCGGACCGACATAGTGGCCTTTTCGTACATACATCTCAACACTTCGCTGTATCGATAGTTGATGCGGCACCGCTGTAGTGACTGAAGCACTATCCATGTCTCAACCGAATCGAAGGCTTTCTCGTAGTCCACAAACGCTTTACGTAATGCCCGGACTACTATACTCTGCTCGGACTTCTGTATAATCGGGTGAATGTGGTCTACGGTGCTAAAGCCTTTACGGAACCCGGCTTGTTCGGGAGGTTGGAAATAGTCCAACCAGCGTGATATTCGGTTCGAGATGACTCTTGAAAACAACTTGTAAACGTGACTCAGAAGTAAGATGAGAGGCTCTAGGGTCTTTAGCCAAACTAACAACGGGTCGCGTTGAATTGTACAGCTGTCCATAGAACTTTTCGACCTCTCTCAAAATCTCAGCCTAAGACGAAATTTGGGTGCTATTTTCGGTCTTAAGTTTTATCAGATGGGTTAGGCCAACAAACGAATCCCTAGCGAACACCTTGGATCCCTTATTACGCTCGATAGCTTGTTTAATACAAGACGCATTTAACTTACGCAGGTTTGTCCGCAACGCCTTAGAGACTTATCTATTTAGCTCCCTGTACTTTTGCATGTCAACTGAAGACTGCAACCACTTTTCATCCCGTTCGCCCATGAGTTTTAGAGTACGATCTGAGAGCTTTCCTGTTGTTTTATCACTTCGAGTCTTAAAAAATTTCAACACAGTCGCTCGGACAGTTTGCACAAACCCATTGTTCAAATCGTCCGTTGATTCGCAATCTGCCAGGCATTCGAAGCGATTTTGAAGTTCGAGCTGTAAGTTTTCGGGATTTTGGCATTGGACTGGGGTTGGACGAAGCGTAGAATTCATCAGCCGTAACCGTTCAAGCCTTGTGTTGATATTCAATATGCCTCTTCTCTTAGCATCCGTTGATCACTGCCGGTTTTCAGCTTGTTGATCACGGAGACATCATTGAATATGTGGCGTCTGGTAGACAAAATGAAGTGTATCTCGTTTTTTGTCGACCCATTCGGGCTGATCCAGATTCATTTACGATGTGGCTTTTTTCTGAAGAAGGAATTCATCATAAAGGGGCCTTCCTTGTCCAGAAATTCAGCAAACCGTTGGCCCCCAGGATAACGCCTGCCAACACCAAATTGTCCCACTTTTAGCTCATCGCTCTCTCTCACACCCAGCTTTGCGTTGAAGTCGCCTATCACCACCGTGTAATGCGTTTTGGAGGTATGGATGGCTTTCGATATGTCCTCGTTCATCGCCTCCACCTCGTAGTTAGAGTGTGCCGAAGTCGGGGCGTAGACCTGTATGACCTTTAGCGAATACCATTTGGGGATTCTTCGCTCCCCCTGCTCTGTCGTTAGCGAGTCTGCTACCGTAGACCCGGTTAAGCGGAGCTGTCTGAGTCTGCGGGCCAAGATTTTTTAGGTTGATCATTTGGGGGGTTTTGCCGTGATCCCCAATCAACAGTAGGGTGGAAGTATTCACAAGGACGCTGCTGTCCACCCTGCGTTAGTAATTTTATTTCCACCCACCTTTGAACGGTTTTACCGCAGTTTGTTGGTTGACTGATTGTGCTTATGGTACATACTCCACAGCGGACGGTGGGATCGCCACTTCCCTACGCCTTAAAATGATTTGTATACAATATACAGGGTCATTGGTAATTAGACCGCATAATTACCATTAACCCTAGTTAATAATAATTACGATAATGTATAATAATATATACCTATCATATGATGCATTTATATAACAAAGTTCAATCACTGCATCCTTACTTCTCAAATAAATTCATAAAAATAATGATGATTAAATTAGATAATACTTGAAATAAATACATACAGTTTTTTGTAAAGTAGGAAGTATAATAAAAGACCAAACTTATTGACGTTCAAGTCCAAAGATTTCGAAAAAAAAACAATTGCCAAAGAATTGTGCATCACCAGACATTTACCTTCTAAAATATGACACCTCTAACATGAGTTTAACAAGCAATTGCAATGGCAAGCAACAATGTGGCTCCATCAGATAGTAAGTAGCAGCAATACAAGCTTTCTAAGATATTTCTATAAGAATATGATTCATGTATTAGATGCATATATCCAGAACATACAGTAAATCTTTAAGCACTATATGGATAGACTTTTGTTTAAGTTGTTACTTATTGCTAAGTGCTAGGAGGCATGTATAACATTTCTGTGTATAAAGTATTGCAAAATAAAAAACAACAGCTTGCACTGCATTATATATAATTAATAAAACTGCTTACCGAGCAAGACGTCTAGCACCTTCAACATGTACATCCATGTACTTAAAGTTTTTAGTTTCATAATCACGTCCCACAAGGTTTATAACAACATTAGAGTATTGTACTGCCTTAGCAATGGATTCTTCATCTCGAAGATCAAAGGGAGTAAACAACACCTGTCCTAGATCACCACATACTTTCAATCTTTGTGCATCATAAAAGTCTCCTCTGTATGGCAATATCATCTGGAATATGTCATATTATTTATTTAAAAAATTTGTAGTTAAGAGATTATAAGATTCTTAGACCTAAGCTAAACTATTAATTTTGTGTGTTTTCTTCAAACTCTAATTTATCTTATTTTTATAAACCAAAATCAAAAATTTTATATAAATTAATTTTTGGTAAAATTTCAATTTGTAGTAACTATTTGAATAATAGGAAAAATGATTTTTGATCTCATTTATTATATGAGGACAGCAGGAACAACTTTCCCAATTTTACTGGGCGCTTACCTGAGTACCAATCTTTCCAAGTTTATTACAAACATAGCGACCGACGAATCCTGTGCAACCAAAAACAGTTGCCACAATGCCATTGAAACTGCTGCGTCCACCAGTACCTCTTTTATACGCCGCAATATTAGGTCTATCAGAACTGTATTTAGCAGTTTCTATGTAAAATATACTCATGCACCCATTCTTTGCTGAAGGAATAATATACTAAATCAGTTTCAACGACTAAATGATAAATGAATTATGTAATTTTATCTTAAGACTAGGGTAAATGAAATCCAATTAAAAATAATAAATATTATATACATACGGATTACTTTACTAGCCAGATGGCCTGACAAAGCTACAGTGGCCATTTTCAGGCTTTATTATTTATATTTTTCGTAAAACTATTTTATTTTTGGTGGAAAACACACCTCTTGAATGAAAAAATAAAGGAAAACTGTCAATATTAGGGGTATAATCTGTGCTGTCAATTGTCAAATGTCTACCACAATTGTCATTTGTCAGATTTGATGTGATTTCATCGACCTCTTTTAAATTCCTATTTGTATACCTATGTGATTTTCGTATTTGACAATTAGTTTCTGTAAACGTCATAGAAATAGGAATATGATGATATATTTAAGGAAGGAAGGTAAATGTGTCACAAAAAATCTGCCAACGACCTGACTTAGGGCTGCCAGATACGCTCGGAATTACTCTGTACGAAAAATTGACACAAATGTAATAAATACCTATATACCACTAAAACCAGCAATTTGTAATCAAATGGGAAATTTGTGCGGATTTTTTTTATAACAAAATTCACCTATAACTATATTGTATTTCAATATTTTGAAACGGAATTCCAAATGTATGATGTATGTCTGTGGTTGGACCATAGAAATAGGAATATACATAGATTTAGTATGTAGTACATACTAAATCTATGGGAATATATAAAGAAGTGCAACAATGTTCTATAACAAATTTAGTTGTTTAAATACCGTTGGAATCGACATATAACTTAACAACATCTCTTTGTCTCTTTTTAACAAATGTCGGTATTATGTACGCCGAAAGAGATAACGACATTTTTGACTATGCTCATTTTGGCGTCGATTTAAAATTACGTTATGACAGTTCTCATGCTAGCCAAGAAAACCATATAATTTAGTTTAATTTTTTAGTGATGTACTATTGTAATTGTCAATATTTTATTTTACGTTTCTATAAAAGAAAATTTGGATAAGATAAGAATGCATACCATTGCCACTGAAAATATCAATCACAGTCTAGCATAATAAGAATTCTTTCAAGTGCTCTTGTTAAAGTAAAGAAAGTGGTTTGAATGTAATCTGATCATTTTTTTTGTAATGATAATGAATCTTGTAATAAATATAAAGAGTTCACTTATATGAAGAATAATAAACGTATTTGCTAGCTACAATGTAAAAAAAATAGGCTCGTGAAAAGTAAATAAATATTATTCCTTTCGTTTAATTACATTTTCCTATTTATAAGACAATTGAGTTGCCCTGAGTAAGTAAGTAAGTTGATAGTAGCAATTTCCGTTTGTTCCCATCCAGTTACACCCCAACCAGTCACACTGTTACTCGTTCGGAATTATTCCGTTTAAATTCCCAACGTGTCACACTCTGTTACTCGTAGGGACAACCATTTAATTTATTTCCAACAAGTTACACTATACTGTAACACTGTGACTTGTTTGTTTGTTCCTTTCCAGTTCCACCTCAACCAGTCACACTATTACTCGTTGGGAATTATTACGCTTTAATTCCCAACGTGTCACAACCCGTTACTCATTGGGACAACTATTTATTTTATTCACAACGTCCTGTTACTCGTTATTATAAAAAAAATTACCAAGTTCATTATCACTAATATGTCTCACTGCAAAAAATATAATATTAAAAAAATATAATATTAGCGGAAAAAGTCCTTTAATATTCCTGGTGCAAAAAACTGCGCAAGGCCTAAATTAATAATAATTATTGTTGCCT
Source organism: Calephelis virginiensis (assembly GCA_002245475.1). NCBI lineage: Eukaryota > Metazoa > Arthropoda > Insecta > Lepidoptera > Riodinidae > Calephelis > Calephelis virginiensis. The sequence continues at coordinate 89,837 of NJDC01007260.1, read as the reverse complement.
TATGTAAGTGTGATAATATTATCATGCTTGGGTACATCATAATCATAATATTATTATTTTTGTTGCTGGTGAAAAAATAGTAACTTTACAATCAATACCTACCTGTGAAAACAGCTATGTAATAATAAGTTTTGAATAATTTTAAATAAATAAAACAAGTGTTTACACCAATATTTTGAAAATTGTTAAATGTTTAATTTTAAAAATTTAAATTTTTAAAAATATTGGATTTTATTGTTATTTTTAATTGTTGATTCATCGAAGCTCTATTTTGAAAACGTTGTTGTAAACTAATTGTGTGAAATACTCCTACCATTTTATATTTAAAAAGTGTCGACACCATAGATTTAGTATGGTCGACACCAATATTTTGAAAATTTTTGAGTAATTAGTTATTCAATTTTGTGTTGTCTTATTATTTAATAAGTTTATCTATTTCAAAAAAACCTTTCAAACCAAAGATTAGCCAAAAAGATGGTTGCTTTTGAATTTAGTAACAGAAGATTTCCCTGATAGTAACAATGGATGAGAATTAACTATCGAAAATTCCCATGGAGAAACGCTTATGACTTGTTGGGACATTTTTAATGAAGGATTCCCAACCAGTGACACTAACTGGATGGGAACAAAGGTGAAAAAATTCTACTGAGTAAAAGGCAATGGCTGGGAATTTATTAATAAAACCATATAATTCCCAACGAGTAACAGTGTGATTGGTTGAAGTGTGACTGGATGGGAACAAACGGCAATTTCAATATGTAGGTAAATAATAATTCTTATCTATTAATAACCTTAACTTAACTATCAATCTTCACTAATAGATCATAATGTATCGATATCAATGCTCTACTTTTTCTGGACACCCTTATAATGTCAAAATGGCAGCCATATTTAATAGCCAACGCCAGGCTTTTTTCGTACGTATTTCATGTCCCTATACATGTTAACAATGGGTTGGATCATATTTATCGAACGTGCGTTTTTTTACAAGTTTGAAAACTTTATGCAATCTGCATCACGTAGATCTGTCAAACGTTATCACTGTCAATGTCATCTGTGAAAAAACAACTAACAAGAAAATTATTGTAAATAAATAATTATTTCTCGAAAATCCTTAATAAAATTGTAGTTTAAGATCAAAAGTTAGGCCTCTTTATTAAATTTACCACGATGAATGATTCGGAAATTGAAATTATTAATGGGAAAGATTACCATGAAATAGAGAAAACCCTAGATAGATTTAATAAAATAGTAAGTACATTGATAATACATGTTTTTAATTGTTAAATTGCTCATGAATTATTTTTCACATTTTTTGTAAAGATAAGTATAAAAGTTAAACATGTTTGCTCGGTTTTCTTATTTCAGAATGAAAAAATGTTTTCTTTCTATCACTTAACGGTAAACAACAGAAGAGTTACGTTATGGAACGCATTATTTCAACATCTTCAAAACAGGTCATCAGAGTGTATTCATGTTTTATGTTTAGCTACACTGCGGCTTCTAAGGTTTGATATATTTTTATAGCTATAATTATTTAGAAATGAACTTTTCTATTTACTTTTAGGTTGTTAGGTACTAAAAAATATAAGTCTTTCAAGTTGTTTAATTTTCATAATACTAGAGAGTACTGTACGGTCTGGTGAAGTACTACAATATTGCTAGCCCCAGGGTAAAGTAGTTATATTAAAATATAAAATGTTCAGTATCAGCCAAAAAAGGCAATCTGTTATAGTCAAGCCTGTAGTTGTCCATAATGTTTGATTTTGATGTCAAACAAAAGCTGATATTATGTCCTTGAATGTTATGTTAGTAACAAGTTTGCAATACTTATGTACGGGTAAATAAAAGACAAAATGTAAAATACTATGTAATAGCTAATCTATGTTACTGTCAAGGTGTTTTTTTTATTGCTTTGAATGTAGATCTTCAGTGACATAAATACAGCATAAATTTCAAATTAACTGTTTCTGTGAAAACCATATACTGTAACTTACTTGTGAAAAAACTTTGTGTTAAATTCAAAAAACATAGATTCGTTTCATCAGTAAATTAAAATCTGATTGGGAAAAAGTGGTATAAAAGTTTACTGTTATAAATATAAGAATGATCTTTTATTCTACATAAAAGTGCTGAACATTTTTTTCTAACTAGCATTTTCTACTTTTTCCTCAGAGCTCGGTTAGGATATAATGAAAAAAAAACATGAATCATATTCTCTGAATCTTGGAAATGGCTCCATCAATTTCTTGAAATTTAGTATGTAGATGCTTTTGGAGGCAATAAATCAATCTTAGCTAGATTTTTAAAAAACATTGTTTAAAAAAATCATCAAAGCACTAAAAAAAATTTCTGTTAGATACTAAATTTCATTCATATGAGAAGCTAAACAGACAAATTTAGTTCTAGCTTTTTTTACTAACAACAGTATTTCTTTAGTCAATTCAATTAAATTTATTTATTTGTATTAGTGCAGGATACAATTTTACAGATCCTACATTATTTATATGAATTCTAACCTATACTTATACTAGCGGCCCGCCCCTTCTTTGCATGGGTATAAAATATACACATTAACTTTCCTCTTCAATCACTTTATCTATTAAAAAAACTGCATCAAAATCCGTTGAGTATTTTTAAAGATTTAAGCATACAAAGGGACATATGAACAGAGAAAGCGACTGTTTTTTACTATGTAGTGATTAGTAACTTACAGAGGAACCAATTTTTAAATTAAATACTATTAGAATAATAGAATTGATTTCTCTAGTAGACTCCTATGTTTTAATTTGCCTTGCAATTCTATAAAAATGCATAGCTAATTTCATGCCCTTTCAGCTATTACTACAGCTATAAGTGTAATCAAGGAAAAAACATAATACCTTTAATATTTTAATCAGTTCTCAGCCTACTTAAATTTTTAAATAAGTTACCCATGGCTCATCTAATGGCCTAAAATATGTTATTAATAGATGTTTAACCTCATGCATTTTTTTCTGATAAAAATAATTAATATTGATTTATATTTGACTTTTTGATAAAAAAATCGGCCAAATATAAAATATGCCAAATAACATCAATCAATACATCTGTGGTAAGTTGTCTATTAAAATATGCATGAGGGTAAATATTTCTTACTTTGGTTTGTTCACTATATGTTATCTTTACTGCTTCTCCACCAAATAACAATATAGTAGGCCAACTGTACAGTAAATTAAAGGTGCAGTTTGGTGGCACTTTAATAAAACCTTTTTTACTTTCAAAGCTGTTACAGTAACAAATCTGTTACGAAATACTTAGGCTCTATCCTATAAAACTTTAAATGGGTTTGCATATCCTGCATCCATTGATTTTTCATTTGAATAAAAGATGTGTCTATGTTTTCATATAAAATACTTATGTTTCTGTGGAAGTACAGACAGATTTTTCTCCAGTAAACATAAATGAAAAGGTACAAAACAACAGTCTCATATTTTACTGAGTTTAGCTTTCACAATGCCGCTTTCAAATTTAGTTGCCAGTTTTCACAATGCAGGCCATATTATAATTTTATATTCATCAGGATGCCTAAAAACATAGAGGAATCTAATAAGTCCAGTTTGTTTCCATTTAATTATACATTGAAAATTCAATACATTAAATTTTATTTTCGTTTAAAAGTTAAATAATATTTGCAAAGAAATTTTAGTAAAAATCTCATACTTATATTTTAACAATTTTAAACTTTTTCATTTATTGTACATTAAGTTTGTAAATTTTGTAAATAACTTTACTAAGATTTAGTTTTTTATCATTTTAGCCGAGACAGGGGTGATTTGGATAGTTTAATATGTGAGAAATGGATGATTGTGCTAATAGAGAAAGCTGGGCTATACAATTTTATGGATGTTGAAGATGATTCATCGGATGTTGATATGCCACAAAAAGAAGTGGTTGTTGAAGCTTTAAAATGTCTTTGTAACATTTCTTTCAACAGTGAGGTGGCCAGAGCATTATGTGTACACAGTAGTATTGCTCAAAGTTTAGTTTCACGATTGAGATCTTACAAGGAAATATCTTTTAAAGAAGATGTTATGTTGTATGATATGAAATTATTATTCATTCTGACAGCTTTGAGACAAGATATCAAGGCCAAAATAAAGGATGAATTACATGGGATGGATTATTTAATTAGTTGTTTGAATGAACTTGTTCGTGAGTCAACAGTCCAAGAAAATGAAGTAGCTGGTAGTAGTGATGTTATTAAAAGCCTAAGTAATTGCTTTTTAAATGTAAGTAGAATGTTTGGAAGTTGTAAGATATTTGTCTTTTTTTCATTATTTGTTTGAATAAACATGTTTGTAAATATTAGGACCTATAAAATTACTTGTAGGACTTAGTGACATGTTATAGAAAGTATATGTGATTTCTTTTTAATCAACCTTAGGTTGAGGGCACTTGCATAGTACAAAACTAGTAATAGTGTTTCATTCTATTTTCTATAATACATAATTAACAAAATTTTGAATAGTTATATGTTGCTATACTTATCTGTATTATAAACATGAATATTTTTTTTTATCTTTAGAGCATTATTATTCTCCACAGAATTAGTGTCTGAGACTTTTCTTCCTTTGAAGATTACATTTTTACATACTTGGTTTTTATATAAATAAGTCATAGATTTTAAGTGCGACACTTTGCCTGAGGAGTTGTTTGGTTTAATTCCAGCCCCTGATTTCCACCTTCGGACATCGCGTCAGAGCTTAAGGTATCATGCCCATTATCTCGATGCTTGGCGGTCTACAACTGTGCGATTCCGAAGACATTTTTGTCCCGTATAACACCTTTGTGGAATCGGTTACTAAGGGTGGTATTCTCAAATGATTATGACTTAGGAACCTTCAAGAAAAGAGCGTACTCATTCCTTAAAGGTCGGCAACGCATCTGTGATACTCCTGGTGTTGCGGCGTCCGTGTCCGTGGGCGGAGGTGATCACTTTCCATCAGGTGACCCACTTGCTCGTTTGCCTCCTCTTCTATAAAAAAAATGATGAAAACGAAACGAAAGGATTATTATATGTGAAGTTAAGCAATAATTTGTCTATGTTCAACAGGATAATCAGCAAGCAATAGCCTGTGAAATATTAAAGACCCAATTCAATTTGACTTTACATTCTGGATCAGATGAGAGTATCAGTGAAGCAGATGATGCTATGTATTTGAAGCTAATGCCGTCACTCACAGCATTGCTGTATGCTCAAACCACAAGCTTACCCAAGCTGATGGAACTACATAGTAATATTGCTAATTTACTGACAAGGTAAATAATATTAGTTTTTGATTTGAGTGTGACATATTTATGTCCAAAGGGAATGTGGCCAAGACATTTGACATGTTCCTTATATTTAGGCTTAGAGTGTTGTTATGCTTTTATTTTAAAAATAGGGAAGCTATTTTAATTATTGCTATTATGTAAAAGTGTCAATTGATAGACACGGCTATTTTTAGGTGTAGTAGTAATAGATATGAAAATTAATCCCTGTTACCCTTGGTCGTCCATTACATCTTATGTGAACAAATAGAATAATATTGCAATTTGCAATTAAAATAAATAAGAAATTGTGAAATGTAGAGGAGAATTAGAAAATATAAGAAATGTAATTTTGACCAGTTTTGGCGCAATGAGTAAAAATGTGTTCGTTAATACTTAAATAAGAATATTATGAAAGAAATTTTGATTTAAATTAAGGGGAAAGGGATGAAAAAAATAAAAAAAGGGCTGAAAAATGCCTTTTTTTAAAATAACTTAATAACGGTAGGAAATAGAAAAAAAAGTTTCAAGTAAAAGTTGTAGAGAAAAAAATTCTACACAAAAAAGTTCTTCTTCATTTTTTTGTTATCTGCTTTAGTTTAGCTGCAAAAAATAAAAATTAAATTTGCTTTGTAATTAATTATAAAACTTACCAGAAACTGGCCAGGAACTTAAAAACTGGTCAGATTATGATTTCATTTAACTTTTTACTGTACTATTAAGGCAGGACAACATCTTCATGTAGGTCCGGGTCCACTGAGTAGAATAGACCATATCTCTTTCTGCCAGGGAGCTGGAAGAGGTGAGTTCAGGTTAAATATGTCATCACGAAGACCACTGACGGTCGGTATAAGGTCTGTTTTTTCTTAGGAGTCCAATTTGTTAAACAACAATGGCGGAACAGTGACATTAGGAAGCCGTAGACAATGAATAGGGTTGGGAATTATCAAATGACCGAATGAACAAGAATGACATACTACCGTGAATGAATGATATTTATTGGTCAATACTAGTATAGTAATTCAGTAGATAGTAGATATTCATAGTAGTAATATTATACAAGGGAAAGTGTGTTTGTTTATCTTCTATCTTGCCAAAACATAGTGGATAGTGTATATGTAGTAAGAAAATAATAAAAGTGGTGATTGACACAGTTTGACGTGACAACGTCTTAAATTAGGTTGCGGCTCGGAGTCACTCTTGAAAAAGTGTAACGCCCGCTCACGTTTGTTACGATGAGTCACCGAATGAGAGAGAGGCCCACCGGACCGGTACAATGTTTTAGTAAACAAAATATATTTCTATAGTTAAAATTTGTGCATTTCTTATTTTCATTCAATTCCTTGTTCCTATTATGCAATTTAATAATATTCATATCAATAAATATTCTACCGCGAAAAAGACGTTGTCACGTAAAATCTTCGCCCGTAAAACCGACTTTACAGGCAACCATTTTTTTTTCTGATTGCCGCTGTGGTCTGCCGGTTTGGCGTCGGACTTAGCTTCTTGAGGTCCCGGGTTCGATCTCCGAGTCGGACAATAGGAAAAAAGTGGAAAGTGTCTGTTTTGAGTTTTCTAATGTAAATGGCGTTGCCCGGGATTGGATCTCTGCCTAGTTGGCGCTGGTTGTTGTAGTCGTTATTTTCCTAGATAACTAAATAACACATATTACAAAAATATTACGAAAAGTTTTTTCGTCGTCAATACTATGATTTATAGAAAAGGAAAAAATGACCTAAAGATCAAGAAAGGCGGCACTACTTTAATTATAATGGCGAAGAAGACACGTTATCTGCGTTTTATTGTTTTTTTTAGCAAACTACAATAGGACCTGAATTCGTGAACTTCATTTTTCACTTTTGCGAACGTAATAGCCATTAACCATTGTATCGAGCCAGATGTGCGCATCTGATGAGGTTGTACTATGCAAATAATAATTATTACAAAAAACATATGGCATCACATTTTGTATAGAAAAGTAAAAACTGACCGAATGAACGAGAAAGGCGGCACTACTTTGAATATAATGGCGAAAGAAGTTTATTAAATTTTAATGTATTAAAGTGGTAAATTCGAAACAGATTTTAGTGTTAAACGTTCTGCTTAGTGCGAAAAAATACTCCGAACAATTCATGTTGTATTTGGTGCATACGATGAAATATAGGTTTACATCTGTTTTTATGAAATATTATGCTACTTTTTTTTATTTTGGAACTCATTTCGAATTAACAATTAAAGCACAATTTAATAAATGTAAATAAAAAGTTATTCTTGTTAATTAAACTATTCCATAACATAAAAAAAAACGCTTATAGGTCGTTGCTTAACTTAAAAAGTGTCCAAATTATTGTTAATCTAGAGAACAAAAAGATTCAATCACAAAGTAAACACAAGTTAGAACCAAAATCAAATGAGGTTGAAAATCCTAATATTTTAACACTCGTAATTATGTATAGGTGAGGCTACTAGGCAAATGACAACAAACGATCTAAAACACCTGACACTATTTTGTATCGATATTCAAATAAATCTTGTTATGTGACCAGAACATCAAGTTATAAAATAGTACTTTATAAACTTCACTAGTGACTATTACCTAACCTAACCTTAGAATCGATTACTTGAAGTCGATATATTTTTTTTGTCTTTTAAAAGACTATTGTATTATTTTCTGTTAATCAACAGTTAATATCAAATAAATTGCAAAATTATAAATATTTTAAATATTCTCATTTTAGGGTATTTATCTCAAAATCAAAAACAAGTCAATAAATCTGAATTTTCAATGTCATAGTTCACATTTTATCTGTGTCAATAAATTTCGTTCTCCGTAAAAGTATTAGTAAATTATATATAATATAACAAATTTGAAACAACTTTATTGCTAAAACTATCATCTACAACTGAGGTTTATAACTATTAACATTCTACGGAATACATATGACTGATGTGAAAAATTGTAACCAACTGGTAGTTCTTATTTTAGCACTTGCCCTGTGCTTGGGATAGATTTCTATAAATTTTAAAGAAAGAAAAAATTTCGCCCCAGACTGGATTTGAACCTGTAACCTTTCGTCTCAAGCCGACGAATGCTCTAATCAATTGAGCTACTGAGGATTCAAGTCCCGTGGCGAAATTTTTAATTCCTTTCTAACCCGTTAACGCGGGTAGTTATGTCCTATAGATACACAATTCTGAGTACCCACCAAATGAGTTCATCATTACAGATGAAATTCACATTTTAGAATGGCCATAACTTTCGTTTCTCGCAACGTATTTTTATTTTAGCACTTGCCCTGTGCTTGGGATAGATTTCTATAAATTTTAAAGAAAGAAAAAATTTCGCCCCAGACAGGATTTGAACCTTTCGTCTCAAGCCGACGAATGCTCTAACCAATTGAGCTACTTTCATTTCAATTCATTTGATTTTAAGTAATTTAAAGTATCTTCGCGCCCATATCCCCGAATAGGAAGGCAGAGGTACAACCAAGGCACACACGACTAGCCGAAGCCTATCGCCAACCGGGCACATTTCCAATCCCGACCAACATTTTTTTATTAGAAAATTGGAAAAATCCAATTTTCTTTTTGTTGGCCCACCCGGGATTCGAATCCGGGACCTCATGCAGTCAAGTCCAACACCCGGACCGCTAGACCACAGAGGCGATAAGTAATTTAAAATATTAATTAAATAGTCGAGAATTTAGTGACTGAAACTAAACTTTCTCAATTGTGTTTTTTAACAGTGTACCACCTGCTTATTACCAATTCTTGACACCAGACCTTAATGAAGGAGAACCTGCGCAATATGTGTATGATGGTAAAAATATGGACGCACTGCAAGCCTTACTACAACTTTTGCAATATCGACTAACCTTAACTACAGTAAGTATATTTTTACAGTACTACTATTTAAATTATGCGCTTCGGCCTTACACTTTTTACACTTTATACTTTTATTTTTAAATTGGCTGACCTAATCTAAATTTAAGCGAAATGGTTAGTTATGTGTAATAACAACTATATATATATAGATATCTTTGAAATACATTCGGTTTTCCGAAGCTTTACGAATATAGCCGAAGCGCTTAATTTAAATAGTACTGTACACAATTGAATGTGAGGTTTGGATGCGGTTTTATTTTGTAACGATATCTTGTTCGTTTTTTCACGGTAATGTAATATATAGTATTCTATCTTCATACGAACGGGCGAAAACGCATTTATACCTACGCGTCTTGAGATTGGTAGGTATGCACTTGGTACTTACGTGGTACACATCATACGCGGCTACGCCGCTGTCACAAGCGGTCAATGTAACAGCTTTTTTTTTAAATATCCAATAGAAATGCGTGCGATCATGAATGTTACTTTGGTTTAACAAGTAAAAGTATTGAATGAATATGGTAAAGAACTAATATATACTTATAGTCTAATATTGTGCTGTTTTTGAGCTTCACTGGAGCTGTTAAGGATGGATTTTTATGAAATTTGTTAATATAAAAATCCACATGCATTTTTATTGAAAATTACCTATGCATTAAGCATTTTTTATTCGTTAAAAATTGTAATATTTACGATCACCAAATTCAAATAGGCAGATGTAGTTATAACACTGAAAGCGCCTACGGCGTAGCCCTGTTGCGTGTTGATGCGCCGCTCGGCGTAAATATTTATTTAAAAAACATAGCCGGGTATTGTATATTACTTTATCTTGGTTTTTTAGTTTGTGTCTAATAATTTAATGAGTAATTTATGTAACTGGATTATTCCACTTGTACAGGCAGCAGTCAGGCATTAATAAGTGCAGTGTTGTCAGTAAGCAGCTCGCCAGAATTGGTATTTGTCGTATTTATTTCTGCCGCCATAGTGTCAATGTTCGCCAATGGTATGTTTCTTGTTGGAAAGTAGGATAGTTAATAGATGTGCACATGTGACGTAATATTCCAGCTATAAGATAGCGGCGTGCTCTCCCTAGGGGCACAAAAGCAATGCTTCGTCTATAAACTGCAGGCGTATTTTCTCATGTAATTTTATTTAAACTTACTTTAATTACTTTAATTTTATAAACTAAAACGATTATTATCCACGTTTCTTAAGAAAACTGATATTGATTGATATCCATGCCATATATGAACACCCACAGCATACTAAGCATACTAATAAAAGTGGCACCATTTTTATGTAACCGTGTCCTCACCACCACGATGACGACTCCATCACGATCATAACATAACAACCAACACCGTTGCCGTCACGACATCATCGCCGAATCAGTCACCGTCGCTACACCGTCACGATATCGTCACTATTTCTAACTAGTTTGTGATCGACACCAACACTGTCATCACCATCGCCGTCACCGTTAATACAATTAATTACCTTTGGCTTTCTCATTGTTACTGTTAAATTTTTAAGCTAATCAAGTACAATAGATTGCTTTTTTGCTTATTACTCAAATTAAAATAAAATAAAACAGATTTGAGATGCCTTAACCAAACTTTTTAATTTCATAACACACACAAAATAATTGTCCAAAATTAATTTTTCACCTCCCATTTAAGACGTCCTAGTACCGGAAATCCCCACGAGATACTTCCCATGTTCAAACTTAAAAAATGTATTGAACATATCTATACACCAACCAAAAATGGTTAATATCGAATCAAAACTACTTAAGTTATCGTCGAACAAACATACAACCACAACCCTATTTCAACAGGTAAAAAGTCGACGGCCTGCTAGAGAATATCAACCCAAACGCTGAACTTCCTGACAGATCCGCCAGTCTAAACATATCGAAAATAGGGAATGTTTTCCCCTCGTTTTAGCCTAGGAGTGTCTCGGTTACCCTATAAGCGATAGTTTCTGACTTTGATTCATATGTCTATAGTAAGAACCCATAGATATAGAATGTACAAGATCAACAAAACGTGGGAGAGAGAAGTCCTTATCAGGTACAAATTGCCTTAGAGGAACAGAGAGAGAGAGTCAGGTTTACGCGAGTAAGAGTTCATAGTATTCCTGTCATAGTGCGTCGCTGTGAATTTTGTGAATTAATTTCATAATCTTACTATTTAAATAGAAAAAAATATAAAGGCAATTACGATGTCGTGTTCAGTAAGCGCTTGTGATGTTACAAAAAGTTACAATCCTAATAAAAACACATTTCATAGGTAAATACAACTTTGACATAAGAATATTTAGAACTGTGTTTTGTTAGTTTTTTTGCTATTAACCTGCTCAGAAAAGAATTTTTACAATATATTTATTTGCATTGTTTTATATATAAGAGTATTTTGTACCCTTAAACGGAATAAGCAAAGATATTATGTAAAATAATAAATTGTTTGTTTACGCTAGGGCTTGACAACGCGTTGACGTCATAAATATCGATGAATGTCAACCAAAGAGTATAAATACTCTTTAGCAAGAGATTTCAACATTGGTTGTTTAACCAACTTGCATTTCGTAAAATACATTTTGCGCCTATACGTAATATTTTTATGAATACTTTGTAGCGATATGTGCCACTTACCTTCTACCACCATATTTACCTTTATAAATCCGTACCTTCCATTACTTTAATTACCAACCTAAAACCTTTACCTTTACCTTTACC
>NJDC01007260.1:45600-65681 GCA_002245475.1 Calephelis virginiensis | reverse complement strand
CTGTATATAAAAACCGTAGCAAAAGCAAAACAATAACTGTCCCTTTCACACTCACAAGCTTGACCGCGCAAAAAAGACACGGGCAGGCTTTTCATTGTGCGACTTGATGCAACGTCACGCCGCGCGCTTATTCACAGACGCTACACAAGCACAACGTGTAAATGTGTTGTAAGTGCCAGCTTTTGATAGTCGACCTGTATTGCTGTCACTCTTCTTTGACGAAGCCTGTGTTAATTCTTTTTCTTAAAATTTTGTTAAATTTTTGTTTGCAAAGGAAAAGCGCTAGTAATAAAATTATCAACTGAATTTCATACGAAGTTTTATCACAATATTTATATTTTTTACTGCAGGTACTTGTTAGAAGTTAGGATGCTATTCATAATATTAATAGCAATAAATATGGTAAGTGCAACTCCAACTTCGAGTCCTTGTGAGCGAGCTCCTGCGCATGCCCAACCAGCAGATGCCTTTTACAAAATTGGTGTAGCCGGTGATCCAGATTTGTTCTTGCCTGGCGAACTGTATACAGGTAATTGGTGAAGTATTTATGTATTTAGCATCCTCAGCGGTTTTTGACAAGTTTAAATTAATATTTTTGTTAAGCGGCGTTGATATCACAGCGTATTGAAAAAAAGTTATTTCAAAACTAGGCTTTAATTTTGTGAGGAATTGAAGGCCAAGCCTTGAGTAAAATACACTAACACTGAAGACGTCTTTTAACCTGGGTTCTTCGGTCTCGTTGATCGAGAGGTAGCTACCGTGCATTAAAGAGGTTCAAGTTCGATTCTCAACAGGGCATTCATTTGTGTGTTGCATTTTATTGGCCTATCCTTCTGGGTCTGAGTGCCTATTCAATTTATTATTTATTATTTCAATGTTATCCATGGACCTATAAAAATCGCTGGCTAACACTTATGACACAAAAATCTAAATAAAATTATTTAATTTGCAATTTTCCGCTAAAAAAATGTATACGTATTATGGCGTAACAATACAGGCAAAATAGTGCGCTAAGACTGAATTGGACTTACCGGAAGCTAAAATTTCCGCAAAGTAACGCCTTCTTCTATCAATTTTCTTATAACACAAGTTTTATGCTTACTTTGGTGTTAGATCGGTTTAGCGTGGCAGGTGATTTTCCTGATATATTTATTTATTACATGCATATCTTCACGTCAAATCTCCTTCGGGGTAGGTAGAGACTATCGAGTGTCATATGTCACGATCATTGCAGACCGGTCCAACTTTTTCCACATTCATTACTCTTTACATACAAACACGATTCTTGACATGACCCCCGAATTCACGGTGTAATTTGCTAGCGATTTGATGGTGTAATGTCAACCTAGGTCTCCGCAGGTAGAACCTACAACCATCCACTTTCGCTCTGTATAGGTAGGTATAGCTCACGATCCTGACAAACCTGTCTGGCTTCCTTCACATTAATTACCGTTTTTATACAAACACGCCGGTTTCGGAGACTCTTGCTCCGTTATTCTTTCCGCATGATTGAACCCACAGAGAATGTCCGTTCTCATATTTATATCAACACGTTTTTTCAATCCCACTCTTTCTACTACTGAACTGATTACTGTTTGAATTGGGAGCGAGCGGGTTATGCTGTAGTTATAAATTGTTCTATTGCATTTATTTATATTGATAAATGAGTAAATTACATTAGGCTTGTGTTGATATCCACACTACCATCACCACTTGACATGGTACATAATATAATTAGCAAACCCATTGATTGCATTTCTCTCCACCGCTTCAAGGGTGGGGTGTCAAAGCTTATTCAATGTTTCCAATAACTTGCAGTGTCTCTTCATGGTGTAGACAGCGGGCAAGGGCCAACGCCTTTTATAGGTTTTGTAATTTGGACGGAACTTGACGATGACTCGGAAAATGTCAGCCTCAATCATTCCAATGTCAACAAACATGCACTTGGCGCTTTCCAAGCGTATGATGCACAGGCTAAGGCATACGAGTTGTGTATGCCTGCAGTTCAAAATGCAACAGCGCATTCGAAAACTGAGATACAAGTAAGTCATAATATGAAACTTAGATTTATCTTCGTAGTTGATTAGAATTATTTATTTAGTATGCCAGTATAAAGTGCTTTCATAACTATATGATTCTAGCTTGCTTATGTTAAATACAATGTAAAACGCGTGTTAAATTGGGTTTCGTACAAAGAGATTTTGTAGATTTTGTTAACTGGCAAAATAATTGTTTCCGTGTTAGTACGGGTACCTACTCTCTGTAGAATAGACCATCTGGTTCCCTGCCTGGGAGCGGTACATTTACGATACATTTAATGAGCCATTATTAACAAGACTATTGGCGGTAGAGTGGTATGTTGCAATTTGTCCGTATCAACTGCTTTGTCCATTTTACCTACTGTAATTATAGTTTTTGACAGCGTCGTGCTCCGGTCTTACATTAGACTTTAATCCCGGCCAGCGGATAAGCGACACATCTTTAACGTGTCATATGTCTACCGGTTATTTCATACGGTCAGGAGGACTCAGGAAAGCACTCTCTTTTACGTTGTACCTATTATGATAATAAACTATGTTACTAATTTATCTATGGCATTGTTTTATTGACCATATTATCTAGATTTTTATTATTTACAAATTGAGTAATTTCGAAATATCCTTAAGTGACGTAAGTCCAAATATCTCAATAATATGGTAATGGATTTTTTATGTTTTTTTTGTGTTGTAAGTCAAAAAATAATACCAATTATTGGAAGATTGTTTTATATCTACGTACAATATGATTTCTGTAACTTATTTTTACATTACAGGTTATATGGAGCGCCCCATCTGGCACTGCAGATTTATGTGTCCGTCTGTGCGCTCGGGCAACGCAAGCGAATGGAGCCATGTCGTCGGTTCTAGCTCGGAAGTTGTGTCCTGCGCCTGTTGCCATAGCTACTGTATCTCGACAGCCACCCATCATTGAGCCGTGTTGTGCTTGTGACGAAGCTAAATACGAGGTTTGTGTGTGTGAGAGGTATTATCTGAACTCATCGTCCACCTAAAAAAAGTTTGGAGTCGATGCCTACGTAGATTATATTAAACTACTCGTGATTCTTGTAATTTGTTCCCTTAATATTTAAAATTTTCGACAAAAAATTGGGCCGAAACAATAATAATTAGAAACATTTATTGTGCAATTTGTATTTGTTAACAGGTAACTTTTGAAGGTCTGTGGTCAAGAAATACCCACCCACGCGATTTTCCACCGGAATCAGCCCGCGCACACTTTGGCGATGTTATTGGAGCTTCTCACACCGCGCAGTATCGGGTGTGGCAGGAAGGTAGAGTAGCGAGCGCTGGACTACGGAGATTAGCTGACGATGGGCTGACTACTGCTTTAGAGAAGGAATTAAAATCAGAGGTAGTGTTGTTGAGGCTTTTATCACATATGTTAAATTTTTAGATGTTTTAATCTGTGGTATTGCACTAAGTTGTTTTTAATCTATATCATATGAGATAGCGTTCCCCGTTTTGGTCCAGGTCCGTTTTCCGCGTCGGTCCGGTTCCGCTGAGTAGAATAGCCTCTCTGCGAGGCCGCTCGAAAGAGACGAGCGCAAGTTAAATATATAGGTCACTACCTACAGAACGACTGGTGGTACAGTTCTGTGAAGCAACTTACCCGAGTAGGGATCCACCATATTAGCTATTCCCGCCGCTTGCGCTACAATGACTCTGTCATGTTCCAAGATCGAAGGCAGAGAATGTCATGTACCAAATCCCATGATCCATGCAGACTTTTCTGGCTTCCTCCACATTCATCACCCTTTTCATATAAACACCCTGTATTATTTTAATTTCATTTAAAAACATGTGAAGGTCACAAGAAAAAAGGCTCTTTAACGTACAGATTGTTCTGGGTAGCTAAAGATTTAAAAATATATATAAACAAGAAACTTCAAGAAGTGTTCATAAATACAACGATAATAGGCTCTTTACTATGTTTCTGACTTAAAACATATCGCCTCTGTGGTCTAGCAGTTCAGGTGTTGGACTTGACTGCATGAGGTTCTGGGTTCGAATCCCGGGTTGGGCAAAAAAAAAGAGAATTTGGGTTTGCCAATTTTTTAATAAAGAAAATGTTGCTCGGGATTGGATGTGTGCCTGGTGGGCAATAGGCTTGCCACCTATCACATTATGGGACTTAGTGTCTTCGGCTAGTCGTGGGTGCCCTGGTTGTGCCTTTGCCTACCTGTTCGGGGATATGGGCGTGAAGATACTTACTTACTTACTTAACTTAAATCAAGTTTTATCTTGAAGTAATTAAATCTTAAAAGTTTGATTTAAAAATGTTTGCAATACCATGACCTGATTAGCCACAGAAAATCGTAGTGAAGGATGAAATTCATCCAAAACAACAAGATTTCCAATGAGCACCCTCTTTTGCCTTGATAAGTGTTACCAAGTACCTATACTATACCAGAATTATTCCAAGTATTTAACAAGGTCAGCGTCATCCATTTTTAATTTGATGGTGTAGTTAATTTTGTAATTTTTTTTAAAACTGTTGGCACACAGCACACATCGAGACTAAACAGCTTTTCGATGTATCTTGAAGTGATTGCTTTGCATTACAAAACACTAGTCCGTTAGTAGACAAACTAAAAATGAAAATAGTTAAACGGGCTTCCCCGGCACTAAACAGGCCAATTGTGGCGCTCAGCGGGCGGTGCACCTTTCATTATTTTATAATAACCGATAGAGGGCGACCGCCGAAACGTACGTGTCATGCTGCGGCAGGCCAAACAACCAACTCTTACCAAATTAATTGCTACATTCTGGGCGGTGACGTCAGTCTTACACCAGTCCAAAGACTCATTGTGATTTCTGCAACACGGCTCTTTGATACCGTATCGTAATTAACAGATTATTGTATCCCTTCGATCATCCCTGGAGAATAGGTAAGCTGGTAGTTTTGCACAATAGGCCTAGCATCCCGGCCGAAGGACAGCGAGGCACCTGTGACATCTATGGTGTCTATAGGCCACGGTCGTCTCTTACCATCACGAGAGCCGTGTGCTTGTTCGCTGAGATAAAGGCTGAGTCTGTTATAACGTAAAAAATAAAGATTAAGCATCTAGAACTAGAAATTCTAACATGTGAGATACACAGGGTTACTTTGTAAGGACCGGCCAAATTTTGATAAAAGGGGGTAAAGACCTAATTGATAAAACATTTTCAATATTATTGCCCCATTGTAATATTTTCATTTATAAACATTCATTTAAAACAGTCCGCAAATATGCTTAATTTGTTGTCACGCTATGTCGTACCTGGTACGAGTCACGTCGTCATCAGCCTGCAAATTCGACTGCGGTCGATGAGAATCAGTTTTAAGCTTTGTTTACGTTATAACTAAATTATATACTTTTTTAATTTTAATTACTTCATAGATCGAAAGTGTTATCGCTTCCGAATCGTTGCTCAAAATTTGGCTAGAATTTTAAATTTCACCCCGTATAGCAGAATGTATTATTGTCGGATTTAGCGGGGAATTCACTAGATAGACATCCTTGCGGTCAAGTCTGCAGACATATTAACCAGATCTAAGTACTATTCTCTATTGTGTTACTGTGTAAGTAAATGCTGATCTAGGTCTGTGTAATGTTTGCTAGTGTATGACAATCGCATGCAGCCTGGCAGACTTGTCTTGCTATGGTAGCGGGTTTCCGGAGGCATTCTTAGACTTAGCCCGTGGGCAGGTACGTATAGGGAATTCCCCGCTTAAGCTAGTATAGCTAGCTGACCTGACATTTTCTGCCATAGGAGATACCTTTTCGAGGTATTCTCATACTTAACTACGTACCCAATATACATAAAAAATCTTAAAGACTGGTCAAGTCGTTTTAAATAAGTCGGATAACAAACACCGTGCCACGAGATTTTTAACAGACTCTAAAAAAGGAGGAGATTCTAAACTTGACTGTTTTTTTGTATGATTTTATGCGACTATTCGGTCAATAGCCAACCGATTATGATGGTGATTCCGAAGTGCTCTCATATTAATTTTATCATTATCTGATTAGTGTATTTTGAGTTATACTCATTGAGCTAGTAGGATGTTGGTAAAATGTAGGAATTTTGCCATAATTACTTAGTATCATCGCCTCATCATCATTATCGCCTCTGTAGTCTAGCGGTCCAAGTGTTGGACTTGACTTCATGAGGTCCCGGGTTCAATTCCCGGGTCGGGCAACAAAAAGAAAATTTGCTATTTTCAATTTTCTAATAAAAAAAATGTTGCTCGGGATTGGATATGTGCCTGGTAAGCGATAGGCTTGCCACCTATCACATTGTGGGACTTAGTGTCTTCGGCTAGTCGTGGGTGCCCTGGTTGTGCCTCTGCCTACCCCTTCGGGGATATGGGCGTGAAGATACTTTATTTTTACTTTTTACTTAGTATCAAATTGTAACCTGGTAGGTGGGTACAAAATGACAACGTTGGAGTCGTTTTTTGCAGATTTATTGCGCTTAGTTATTGAAAATAAGAATTTTAAAAAATATTTTTTTGTTGCAGAGTGATCACATTCGCACCATAATAAAGGCTCGTGGGATATCCTGGCAGCAAGTGGCCGGCGTCGGCATCCCGAGCACGTTCGCGGTGTTCCGAGTGGACGCCAAGCATCACCTGGTGTCGCTGGCGGCCAAGCTGGCGCCGTCCCCCGACTGGATCGTGGGGGTGTCGGCGCTCGAGCTCTGCAACTCCAACTGCACCTGGCGCCGGTCCGCCACTCTCCCTCTCTTCCCCTATGACGCTGGAACTGATAATGGAATCACCTACACAGTAAGAAGTTCTGTGTTATAGTGTTCTGAATCTATAAATGGTAATTGCTTTTTGTGTGTATGTCTTTATGTCAAGAGAAGAGGTAGATACAGCTAGGGTATCCACATTTAGCCGAAGGCACTAAGTACCACTATGTGGCAAACCTATCGCCAATCAGGCATATATCCTATCATGGGTAAGGTTATTTTATCAGAAAATTTGAAGAAACGCTTTTTCTTTATGTTTGAAAATTTCTCAATTCAAAATGTTCTTTGGACTTGGAACCTCATGCAGTTAAGTCCAAAACCAGATCACTAGACAACATAGGCGACTAAACTAAATATATTTTAGTGCTTATTGTGTTGCTCTTTCATATTCATATTTGAGTATTTTTTCATATTCTGGTGAATTAGGCTTCTGAAAAATATCACCAAGTTGCAACCCATTTATTTCACGCCTGACCGCACCTGAGTGACTTGACATTGCTGTTTAAGATTAGCATGTGTTATTAAACACTATCTAGGAATTTATTCTTAATTACTGTTGTTTGTCATTTATTTGATTTACAAAAGTTCCTTGTACACTTTCACTCAAAATTTTAATTTAGTTCAATATTGTTCAAGGCCTATTAGAACGATTACCTTTTAAAATTAAAATTTACAGATCTGCTTCTTAACAGCAACTTAAGTTTCTTAGCATAGTATGAACTTTAAAATATTGACTCTGAAGAGTGAAAGTGTTTTAATTAGCGGGATCTCTGTATTACACTAAATGTGTAAAATTTAACCAAGCGGCGACTATAGAAAATCTTAATCGTTAATTTAATACTCTCCTTTTAAAATATGTCTTCAGTCACTCCACATCTCTGCTTATGCCTGTTATCGTGCGTTGCTTTTTGTCCAATACTTGTGAATGAGCGTTGTGCAGTCCCGTCGGCAGCCCACGAGTCCCCCCGGGGCGGTGCGCGCGCTGCGGCCGCAGTGGCCGCGGGACGCCCGCTCGCCCTTCTTCAGTGACGTCGGGGAGATGCGCCCCTTCGCCCGCCTGCGGCTCACCAGGCTGAGGCTTTATGAGAAAAGTTGTGACGCCATTGGTAAGTTAAGTCTAGTTAAACAAGCACATGGCTTTCCTGACAGTAAATGACAGAAAGATTGGTATTGGTGATGGTAAGAGGCGACCCTGACCTTTGGACACTACAGATATTATAAGTGCGTCGCTACCTTGAGGCCGGGACATTAGGCATATTGTGTAAGTATGCCGCCTACCATACCTCGGGATCGAAACATGACAGTCACTATGGAGTCAGGAATAATAGGGTCAATAGTTGGATCCCTACCCTAGCAAGTTACTGCACAGCACTTTACCGCCAGTGCAGTTGTCTTGTTGGTTGTAAGACTGGACTTATTTATCGTGTGCGAGGCATTATTGGTAAATTATTAGAATGGTTCAAAAAGTATTTAGAAAAAAGTGTTTTGAGATATAAAAAATAAACAGAAAGCGCAAGAAAGTCTATACGTCAAATTAACTTTTTAATAACTGCAATGCACCACAAGGTAGTGTTTTAGGGCCTTTACTTTTTGTAATTTACATAAAAGATTTGCTTAATGCTATCAATTTATTCACGCATTCACCTTTACATAGACAAACATACACACTCACACTCACACGCGCACCCATGCATACGTACACGAAAGCATAGTTTCTAATCTTAATTAAATTTGTTTTACTTTTATTATTTAGATATTATATAGCGTCAATATCTGTTCCGAATGGCTTGTAGGGGCCTGGTGACCTGTAATTCAAGTACTTGTACTTAACGTAAGCGCCAGACTCTCATAAAGCCTGGTTTTTAATCCGTATTTTCAAAACATTAGCAAAAGCATACTTAATTTAAGAAACAGTTTTTGTGAAGAGCAATAAATAAATATATTATTAATATTTAAAAAAATATGATTTCAATTTAGTTTCTCATGAAACAACACCTCTCAAGTGTAAAAAATAAACATGATATATGGCTAAATGCTAAAATGAACATTTTATATTTGATATTTTCCATCCTCGGCGCTTGGTAAAACTTCCAAATATTCATATTTTTAAAGAAAGAAACACTTGTACTGTTTTACTTATCACTTATAATTTATTACTTTGTAATTAGTAGCCTACCGGTTTCGCTTAAGTGTTTCTTTCTTTAAAAATATGAATGAACATTTTAAATTAATTTTTACAAAAACAAAAATTAGTCGATTTTCAGGCACATTATAGAGATACTAAAAAAAAGATGAATTTTTCAATACAACGTATGAATAGATGACATAAATTTTACTAACTTCCTAGGAATAAAAATCGAAAAATTTTGCAACAGGAAATCACATATTGAATCACTTTGATTTGTATACGAATATAGTTAAAGTATGTTTGAATAAATCTGTCTTAGCTTATCTTGGCTGAAACAGCGAATTGATTTCCACTACATACGAGCGATATGTAGTGGAAATTACATTCATACAAAACACTATGAGCTGCTCAAAATTCTACCCGTTACTTTGTTTTTTTTTTAATTTGGCTGTACGTGTATTTGTAAACTACTACGATGTTTATAGGCTGTGGTTATCTCGTACCTTCAGTGGAGACACGTGCTTGTTCGCTGTCTTTTGACATAAAAAAATAGTTTGCTATATTTGAATATTTCTTTTCTTTGCTCAATTATTATTTTCCTAACAATATTATTCTATAATATATTTCATATCATCATTCATATAAACAATATTATTCTAGAATATATTGTTACTATGAATATAATTCTTAGGTATGTAAGATTTTACCTTATTTTATAAAATCTTTAGTTTAAACTAAATATTTTTCAACAGTATTTTTATGTTATTTCGTTATATTAACTGTATTATTCACGAAATAGAGTTGATTATGTAGTTGTTTTATACGGAGCTGGGCGTCAGTAGTGACGCAGTCACAGTCCTTCGACTATTGCAGTTGCTACCGAACATTTACTGTATGATACCATGTAAAATAGCTGAATAAAGATATTTGTGTTTGAAAAGAAAAAGAAAAGAAAAGAAAATACATTTATTTGCGGAATATGCGTATTGAAGTTGTTACAAAATTATTTAAGCTTTCAAACATATTCTACCACATTGTGGTGTGCAAATATTTTAATACTTTTGAAAGTGATTATTTAATCATATACACAATGTTTTAATATTCATACAACAAATACTTTTATTATTACAATTTGAATTATAACTTCATATATTATATTATAATAATAAATTTAAGCCTGTCTACCGTAAACTACCACTGTTTCCAAACCTAGCCAGTCGGGAGAAGAAACGGCGAAATAAACTCCCCTGGCAGCCAGTAGTATAACATATCGTCCTTGTAGTACCATCGTTCCCAAACATAGCCCGCTTTCTGAAATTATAATAAATTATTATTAATTATTACAAACATTATATTATTTATGCTTGTCTGCAAGAAAATCTTTAACACTATAATACGTCTTATTTACTAACAAGTCAAATACCTTCTTTTGAAATGTTTTTAATGGCAGTGATTTAAGATTATCAGGATTTTGGTTATATATACGAATTGACATGCAATATATATTAGTTTTGCAAATACTGAGTTTTTGGTTAAGCACATGGAGTTTCTTACTATTTCTAAAATGTAATAAACCTTGGACTTCAGCATTTGTTTGAAACAAATGATGATGTTTTTTTACATATACACATACAGCCAGAATATATAAACAAGGTAAAGGTAATATTTTGAGAGACTTAAAAAGTGGCTTACATGAATGCAACTGATTAACACTACATATTGCTCTTATACACTTCTTTTGAACTCTAAAGATTTTGATTAGTTCTACAGAATTTCCCCAAATAGGAATACCATATTGCAAAAGGGAAGAAACATACCCATGATATGCTAAAAGAGATGCTTTTAAGCCTGACACTTCTCTTATTCGTCTTAACACATATATAAACCTATCAATTTTGTTACAAAGTGAATCAATATGCGACTTCCAATTACAAAATTTATCAATTTTTATTCCTAGGAAGTTTGTAGAATCTACATTCTCTATAGTAGTATTATTTAAAAAAACATTTAATTTTTTAGTCTCTCTATAGTGTGCTTGAAATTCAACTAATTTTGTCTTCGTAAGATTCATTTTAAGATTATTTTGGTACGAAAATGGCAACTAAACTGGTTGACTGAAATCTATTCATTCTGAAGAATCAGTAGGTAGTGAAAAGGCACAGGAAAGCACGGGAGTGTCCGGCGGATCGTGTGCAGTCCACGCGTGGGGCGCTTGGGGCGCGTGCAGTGTGACGTGCGGAGCGGGCCGCTCTACCCGCCAGCGGCAATACATCTGGCCGGCGCGCGCACGGGTCGACGCTTGCCGGATACCGCTCACCGACTATCGCCGCTGTCAGGGGCCGAGGATGCATTGTAGGTACGTCGTGCGAGAAAATTGAGTTTACATCAACTTGGTCTACACATTAAAGAATAAGCGATATTTTGTACTAGAATGATCGAGCTGACAGGTCGGTCGTACTATCTATCAAAGCGGATAACGTTGTGTATGGACATCGAATGAATTGGGAGTCAATTATTCTCGACATAATTTACACACTGTACATAAAACATTAACATTTACGCCTGTAGTCTGAAAAGAGGCTTTCCAATTAGTTAATACTGCGGTAATTACGAGTATACCATATGGGTCTATTTAATTTTTTTTAAACAGTTTGCAACTGGCTGTTTTTGTTACCGTCAAAATGTGATATTTGGAAAACTGAATTTCATAAGTAAAGCATTGTTTTCCGCCACTTTTTCATTTGTTTTTCTGTTTGCCAAAATTGATATCCAACAAAGATACCAGCTAGGTACATGTTAATGTGTTAAAGTTTTTGCTTAAATAATTTTAAAATTAAAAATGTTCAACGGTATATCCCTTCAAAAGTTTATAATACCACTTTTAAGTTACAAAACTGCTTTACTGTGTAACTGTGATAAACTGCTTTGGATAAACTGTAACTTTTAAACTATGATCCATCAGCCATCTCCCAGTTCTTTCATTAGGTCCTTTTAAGAACTCTTCATTAAAAAATATGAACAGATCTAGTCAAAAGGAATCCAATGAATCCAAGCTCCAATGGCTTACCAGCAGGCATACGTCTCTTATCTTTGAGTTCCATCATCAGACCAGCTCTATCATACAGCACCTGTTATATCGACGTTCGTAAGTGTTATAACTCTTTGGTTTCATTATGTTCGAAAGAGTAATTAATACCCGTAAAGCTTCTAATATCTATTCTGATGCCTAGAAACGAGGTGCAAACTGACGACTTTCAACGCCTGGACAGATCTCCATAATCTTTAGGTAAGAACCATTTCGGCCATGTCAGTTTCAAATAAAGAAAACCGCATTAAAATCCGCCCATCCGTTGAAGAGCTATGATGACAGACAGACACACACTGACACGTCAAACTTATAACACCCCACGTTTTGCGCCAGGGCTTAAAAAGGAAAGAATGCGATTCAAAAATATTTGTGAGATTTATGAACTTTTAAAATAGTATAAGTAAAAATAGCACAAAATCGGTTTAAGTATTTCAAGGCAGAAATGTTGACTTCAAAAATGCATCTCGCTTTGGCTTCCCAGTTACAGATAATTTGTGACGTCATTTTTTTTAAAAAGTGAAGCAAAACCGAGTAGTATGCAATTACAATATAGCTGAAGATGTAAGAGTTGACAACAGTTTTGACCACATTTGACCTATTTCAAAAAGGCTGGGTTAATAGAAAAGGCCAACATGTGGCTACCACATTAACTTACTAAAATAAACATAATAGACCGTGTTCTTATTTTCGGTTCTCTTTTAGTACATAATGAAATCGAACTATTTTTGAAAAGATTGGTCACAGTGCACATTCGTGGTAAGGTGCTGTGCAGCAACTTGACCGTGTATGAATCCCTCGTCTTACCTATTCCTATCGCCATAATGACTATGCCATATTCCGGTCCGGAAGAGAGGGGAGGCGGTACACTTGCACAATTTTCTAACATTCTAGCCTCAGGAGATTGATACATCTTTATTCTATAACGCCCTTAGCATCAGGAGCCCTGTGTGCATATTTGTCGACCTCTCATATAAAAAAAAAGAGAAATTACTGTCTAATGGCTAAGTTTATTTCTAGTTAGAAAGATGCTAGTAGAAATCTTTCTAACTAGAAACAAACTTAGCCAAGACTCCCTGAAAAGGAGACACTAATAAAAAAAAGTATCTTCACGCCCACGTCCCCGAAGAGGTAGGCAGAGGCACAACCAGGGCACCCACAACTAGCCGAAGATATTAAGTCCCACAATGTGATTCGTATCCAGGACCTCATGCAGTCAAGTCCAACAACTGAACCGCTAGACCACAGAGACACTAATAACAAAAATAATTAACAAATCATATATGTTATGATATTGAGTACATGACGCGTGGGCAGAGTGCAGTCGGAGTACGAACCGGAGCCGGCGGAGGTGGGCGGGCCGTGTGCGGTGTCTGGGTGGTCTCCGTGGTCCCCCTGCGAGGGCTGCGGAGTACGCTCGCGTACGCGCCACTACCTCGTGCCGCGCGCACACAAGCTCTGCAGCCGCGGCTACCGCGCGCGCACAGTCATGAGCCAGGCCATGCCGTGTGACGCCGGACCTTGTTACAAGTAACTCGTTCTCATATCTGTACTGCTTTTCGGTTTGCATAATTATTATTACAATCCGTGATATTTGCATTATCATTAATACAAATTACTTTTATTTCATTACATGCAGGCCAGGAGGAAATTATACGAATTCCTCTAACTTTGATTGGTTTTATTCTGTGAGTACTTTTATGATTAAAATATGTTTAATGATAATAATACATAGTGATTAGATACTGTTGTGAATCTAAGAGGTTAAGGATTGTAGCTTTGATCAACATTCAAACCACACAGGTTAAATTTAATTAAAACATTATAATTAGAAAGGGCTGGGTAGAGTAATAATTTTGATGTTGCAGGGAAAATGTACTGGGGTATAATGTAAATCAAAACATTTTTAAAACTGATAAGAAAAACGCAAAAAACTAAAATCATATCTTTGCCAGCGGTAGAAGCAACTCGATTTTTTTTAAAAGATTAAGAGGATAGTCGTTTTCTTTGTTTCTTAGTTATCTTTGTTTCTTAGTTACAGGATCGAAATGGGTCCAACACCCATGTTTCATCCATGGTGACAGGGCGATGGCAAAAATTATCCGAATCTCGCTTGAACATTTCGAGATCACTCTTTACGAAAAGAAAAAAAAAATTTTAAAGGTCGCTTTTGGTTTTCGTCGGTTATTATTCTTGTCGACACTTTTTTAAACCCCAGTGAATCACTTATTATGGACGAAACTCTACGGAATGATATATTTAGGATCTTTGTTGCATGATTTATAGATGTTCTTATGTTTGCTATTACAAGCTTCTCAACCTTTTTGACATTTTATTTCGTAACGGAAGTCGAAAATCGCCCCGGCAGTGTGCACCTTTACAGCTGGATTTATCTCTTTTAAATTAAGCTACCCAGTACGCAACCGTAGAATAGGGTATAGCAGCAAATCCTACTGTGTACTGAATGTCAGAAAAAAATCCTTCATGGACATTTGTTTAACTCAGTTTTACATTATACAAAAATATCATCATACAAAAAAATTCTTCATGGACATTTTTTTAACTCGTACAAAACAATTTATTACGTGCGAAAAATCTTTATAGAAACAAGTGGCAAGTTGCATAAAATATGTTGTGTGTTCACGTGAATACCGAACTTTTTCCAAAAAGGATTTCCATACATGCATTTCTAAGAGTTTTTTGATGCGTCCTTGTACTCGTTTAAATGCAGCTCTTTAAATACTTGGAAAAAATTGTAATAAGAAACTCATTCAAATGCGACATTTGTTGCACGGTATTATACTTGCCGATATGTAGAGTAATCGCACTTTTTACATTACATTTTAAAATGGAAGAGTAATTAGGTATTAAAATTATATTTATTTCTAAACTTTAGCCCTAAGTTCACTCCTTTACTCGAGCATAAATTCAAATTTAATTAAATTTGTCTCTGGCATGTCACAACATTATGCTATTTTCGGTGAACTTTCTCCTAGTATTGCATGGATAATATTGGCTAGATCTGGATATGAGAGTTGTAGGAAGTCCCGCGCGGCGGGTGCGCGACGAGCGCGTGGGGCGCGTGGTCCCCTTGCTCGGCCCGCTGCGGGCGCGGCCGGCGAGTGCGGGCGCGCCTGCTCGTGACGCGCCGCGCCCGACTGCAGCCGCCGCTCGTGCGCAGGATGCTCGCCACCTGGAACAGGCGGTTCGCTGAACTACAGAATCTGGTAGCTAATTCCTCTGGGAGCAAGGTTCTCATTTGTCAACTTAATTCATGCAATTCATACTCGTCTTGACGACAGCGTTTATTGCAGCTGCTGCACAAAATATTATGTAACAGGATATTTATTGATCTTCAGTATCTGGCTGTACATCGCGATTATTCATGAGATTGAAGTAGTGTTCAACTTTCTCGGGGTGACTCCTTGTTGCAAACACGTTTGCTGATTATATTTTATGCTCTTAGATTATGAAGCAAGTACCTAGCTGTATTACTAAAGTCTAGAACTAATGTAACGTAGATAACATAAATTATATATTGTAGTAAATAATAACTACAGGGCTACGGATGGCGCGTGTTCTCCATGCCTAGTAGCGGCCCCGCACCTCAAGCAAGATGTCATTGGATTACAAATTAAAATGCTTTTGGACGTCTATATATATATATATATTATCTAATATTTAAAAAAATAGACGCAGGCGACTAAACTTGGGAAGCAGAACACATTTTTATATTTTTTCTTTGTCTGCCTGTATCTCGACCATGGTTAATGCCGAATCTACTAAACCGATCATCTTGAAATTAAGCTGGTAGTTACTTTGTCCGAGCAAAATTATAGGAAACTTTTTCCACTCACTAAAGGGAGAGGTGGGAGAGTAGTAAAACTCGAAATGTAAATGGGGCTGTAATTCAATAAGGCGTAGTTCAATTCAATTTATTTATTTTTTGATTAGTAGTCTGAACTTTACAATTTTTCCCGTATTTTTTTTTCGTCATCAATTTTATAGCGTAAACGTTAGCACTCAGTATAAAGTTACCAGATAACTTAAAATTCGGAATGTAGAGAGACATTTGAACGTAGAGGGCATCTTAGTTGTTCATACATATCTTCATATCACACCCCTGTAGATAGAGAGTATCGAGTAACACTCAAACACGGTTTGGCCAATGTAACATGTGATTTACAATGGTAAGATTTCTGGCACAAAGCAATCGTAATCTCATCAGATATATTGATATCTATGCCAGCACGACTTTTTATAGCTTTTTTTTTCTAGCGGTTCAGTTGTTGGACTTGACTGCATGAGGTCCCGGGTTCGAATCCCGGGTCGGGCAACAAAAGAAAATTGGGTTCGGCTAGTCGTGGGTACCCTGATTGTGCCTCTACCTACCTCTTCGGCGATATGGGCGTCTGAAGATACTTCTAAAAAAAAATAACGCTTGCTGAAAATTTTTTAAATGACCAAAATATTTGCGAGCGATTGCAAGTCATTTTCCCTTATTTTCGACCGCTAAGTAAAATTAAACTCAATCCATTTAATAGAAAGTACAGAGAGAATGGAACATAGAATTATACTTGGTACACTAAAATATGAACTCTAATTCTTTCCTTGAACTCACTTAACTTTTGTTAGTTACATAACACATCCTTAAACAAAGAGTTTCAATTGTTTGAAATAAAGAAAAGTATCTTCACGCCCACATACCTGAAGAGGTAGGCAGAGGTACAACCAAGGCACCCACGACTAGCCGAAGACACTAAGTCCCACAATGTGATAGGTGGCAAGCCTATCGCCAACCGGGCACATTTCCAATCCCGACCAACATTTTTTTTTATAGAAAATTGGAAAAATCCAATTTTCCTTATGTTGACCGACCCGGGATTCGAACCCAGGACCTTATGCAGTCAAGTCCAACACCCGGACCGCTAGACCACAGAGGCGACTGAAATAAAGAAGAAGCAAATTTTGGAATTCCACACGTTTACGTTTTATTAAAATTATTTTTGTAGAGTTTACCCGCCGAAAACGTAACAAGCGAAGACTCCGAAGTGGAAGCAGGTGTGCAGGAGCATCTTGACCGTTGCCAGTTCACGATGACGTTGCAAGAATCTCTTTGTGACGGCGAAGATCCCACTTGTGAAAACGAAACTATTTCTCAAGGTTCGCATATCAATATTAATAGGTTTTTAAAAGTACTAGTGGTCGTCCATTGGTCAAAATTCGACCACAATAAATTTTAATATCTTGTTGGTAAGAACGCCATCTTTATGTACTTAATAAGCACTATTGTTACAAAATATTAGCGTAGCGTAGCGTAATAAGCATTATTATTACAAAATATTAGATTTAATGTACTTAATAAGCATTATTATTACAAAATATTAGCGTACTGCACTTCTCCTACACACAAACTATACGTGTGCCAAATTTTATGCTCCTGCGTCCGTGCAATTTTCTTAAAAAGGGGTCCAAAGTTTTGCCATCACGTATTAATATGTAGATAATCAAAAATTGCAACAAAAGTAGGTTGTTTTGACATTTTAAGAGGGTGGATCCAAAAGTTCGTGGACTAACCTACATGGAGCTATGAGACTGTTTGGAACTTTTTGAGACTGATCCCGAGGACTTTTTGTCTTGATTTGTTACCATAGATGAAAGCTGGATTCGCCACCATACTCCTGGATCAAAGCAACAATCCAAACAGTGGAAAAGATCAGACTCTCCTACACCGAAAAAGGCTAAGGTCGTTTTGTCGACTAAAAAAGTCATGGCTTCTGTTTTTTGAGATGCGAAGGACATTATTTTTGTAGATTATTAACCGAAAGGTCAAACTATAAATTCTAGTTATTATTGTAACCTTTTACGAAGACTCCGGGAAGAAATAAAAGAAAAAAGGCCGGGAATGTTGCGTAAGAAAGTTCTGTTTCATCAAGACAATGCACGTGTTCACACTGCGGTTGAAACAATGTCTGTAATCCATGATTGTGGCTACGAATTGCTGCCCCACCCACCTTATTCGCCGTTTTTAGCCCCCTCGGTTTATCATTTATTTCCAAATTTACAAAAACACTTGGGTGGCTCGAAATTTTCAACCAAAGATGAGGTGATAGTCGCAGTAAACGACAATTTCGCTGACCTTCCGGAATCTTTTTTTTTCGAGGGGATA
This sequence comes from Calephelis virginiensis, assembly GCA_002245475.1. Lineage (NCBI taxonomy): Eukaryota > Metazoa > Arthropoda > Insecta > Lepidoptera > Riodinidae > Calephelis > Calephelis virginiensis. The sequence goes on along the minus strand of NJDC01007260.1, from coordinate 47,505 downwards.
AACAAGTTGCAGATCAGGTGGAAGAAGTGTGTCGAGCTAGATGGAGACTGTGTCGAAAAATAAAAATAAATTTAGACCCACTTTGCTTTCATTTTCTTGGTCGGGCTTAGAACTTTTGGATCCACCCTCGTACATGTTTTATGTTAGCGCATGTGTACAAGTCGTCATCGTTTAAGTCATTTACGATGAACTGAATTGATGATGAAATCATTTAAGGTCTCATTTAAAAGTTACGAAAGAATCTCTCAAAAATTAAAATGCCTTCATGTACAAATGTATTAGTAATGTGGTGATCTTAAATCGAATGAATTTTTGAATATTTAGTAGCTACGGTACATAACTAATTTGATTATAACAATACTGGAAATACTAAAACATTATTTGTGTTAAATAACTTTTGTGTTGAATTTAAAAAATATATAAATAATATTTAGTGGACATGAACAGCGCGGCTATTCAGTGTCTTTTTAGTGATTATCACTGGGTAAAGTGTACATCAAATAGCTGTCCTGTGACCACCAGAAATACAATGGAGATAGCAAATACAAAACACATAATTTGACAGCTATTTGATGTACATTTTACCCAGTGATCATCACTAAAAAGATACTGAATAGCCCCGCAAGCCTATTGCTATTGCCTTTTAATTGAGCAATTGAAAATCTGGAAAAATCGGTATTGAGCCTATACGAACAAGTATACGAACAAACGATGCACTAACATATATAAATTGAACTTTGGTTATATAAGATGATATTGCGCTAGAGGTGTGCACGCTGCCCATGTCCGTGGGCCCGTGCCGCAGCTACGAAGAGCGTTGGTTCTACGAGGCGGAGCGCGGCCTGTGCGAGCCGTTCGGGTACACCGGCTGCGGCGGGAACGGCAACAACTTCAAGACGCGGGACCTCTGCGAGAGGACTTGTGCCGGGGTTAACGTATCTACCACTGGTGAGCTTACTAACGACGCGGCGTAACATGAATATCACCTAGATTATCGTATGATTTTCCCATCGAGCACTACCTAGATTATAATTTGATTTTTTTTGTAATTAAGGCCCCAGAGACACTAATTTTACTTTTTGTAAGTTATGTTTGTTTGTTATTTTATTTTATGTGAAACTTTTTGTTTTGTATGAGAAATATTTTTTTTAAACCTATTTTAGGACCGACAGAAAAAATCACGTAATGTCTTACAAATTGGTGTTCCGTTGTTTTTTTTCTATATAGATGAGTTTATTCCGTACATTAAAGATATAAAAATAGGCCTAGGTTACTAAAGATAGGCGGCACAATATGTATTAAGTATTTTCAAAATTTTTATCTGTGTGTCAATATGGAAAAAACCTAGATGCATTTCCTTCACACTGTTTTATATATTATGTTATCGACCTTTACAAAAAATATTTTAAGAAGAAGAAGAAAAAAATTAATCTAATTTTGAAGAAATACTCAAATCACCCTTTTGCTTTTTGCGTATACTTAACAAGACACAAATGAAAAATAACACAATCGAGGTTTGCGCTCTTCAGTTGAAACATTATGACTAAGTAAAAATCGCTTTTAAATTGCTTGAAAGTGGTTTATTCTAAATTTCTTAAAGTAATTATATATTATTGAGTACATTTTGTTAATTGTTGCAGTATCCACGTCATTACTTGAAACTTCGACCAAACGAATCAAACCATTATTATTAAATGCTGATAATGAGGTTATGCAGAACGACACACCTGTTCCAGGTAAGCTAACATTTTCTTAATACTCTCCTAATCTGTATTTATATGTCCACGAATTTATTTTGGAATGGTTTTGCATTTAACTTGCAATGAATTTGAATCCCAATGACAGCTGTTAAGGCATTTTTTTCATTAATTCGTTCATTTTCATGTTCCATTATTCGATTACTTA
>NJDC01007260.1:9536-45560 GCA_002245475.1 Calephelis virginiensis | reverse complement strand
CAGCGTTGAAAATAAATAACGATTAGATCGTTAGAACTTTATATTAAAATATATTATCTGTTGTATGTTATAACGCCCAAGTCTACTAATCTGTATTTATATGTCCACGAATTTATTTTGGAATGGTTTTGCATTTGACTTGCAATGAATTTGAATCCCAATGACAGCTGTTAAGGCATTTTTTTCATTAATTCGTTCATTTTCATGTTCCATTATTCGATTACTTACTTTCAGTCTCGCAGGTGTTTAAGTAGTCGCCTTATATGATTGCCCCTCTCTGTGCTCTGGTGATATGGTGCTGAAGTTGAAATCATGAGGTTTCGAGTCCGATTTCCTGAGTGGAGGCGTTTATTTTAATTTTCTAATAAATACAGCATTGCATGAGATTAGTTAAGTGCCTGTTTGGCGATATTTTGTCACATATCACATTGTTGAACTAAGCAGCTTCATCTAATCGTGGGTTACAGGTTATATCTCTGACCACCATTTCGGTATACAGGCGTGAAGATATTTACCTACTTTTTATATTCTCAGATTTGAACTGCGAGATGGGCCCGTGGTTGGGATGGAGTGAATGCTTTGGAGACTGTGACGCTTCATTAAAACTCAATTATAGACTTATAATGGTGAGATTTTTGTAATATTTTTAGCACTTTGACTATATTTATTTATTTAACCAATTATTTACACACGTAATATAACAGGAACAAGAAAGTCCCAACACTTCAAGAGTATAAAAGTCACGTGTATTTTGATAAGAGATATAGGTACTTCAGCTAATCTAGGACAGGTTAATTACAGAGGAGTTGAAGATAACTATTTTATTATGTAATATATTAATAAATAGTCGACTCTCCGGTCTAGTGATCCGGTATTGCTGTTGACTACATGTTTCGATTCTAGGGTCGGTTTGATGTGTTTGACCAGTTTTTAATTAAAAAAAACCTTCGCCTATCGTGGACGTCTTCTACCTACATTTTCGAGGACACGGGTGTGAAGATACTTATTAATGTAAAGAAATATTATATTGAATACACCGGTAGAGACCTAAAAAGAGAAATTTTGTTAGATTCAACTTAATCCTGCTTTGCCACTCTGAAGGCGAAAACCGGTGCGTAAGCTTTAACCTGTCTTCTACTCTAACCGTTAAAACGAGAATCTTTACTCTCAATTAATAGAGAGGTAGGCAGAGGTAGGAACAATCAGGGCTTCCACGAATATACAAGAACTTCAAAAGAAGAATCAGCAAACTTGTGATGATTATGATCAAATGTGCGACATTTTAATGATCATTATCATGTTAATGTAATGCTGTACAGAAGTATACTAAATGCACATAACTTGGTTTCAGCACCCCGCCTCAGGGTCCGGCAAGCCCTGCACGAAAGTCCTCAAAAGTCGTGTATGCAAGCTCGCTCATTGTAAGAAACAAGGACACAATGATTCGGATACGTTCTATTCATATTTTACTGAACGTGATCAAGACGATTAAGTAAATATAAGGTAATTAAAGTTATAAAAAATAGCAAAATAGCAATAAATAAATTAACTGATATATTAGAGAAGATATCTTAGATAAATTTGTAACAGCTACATCAAGTTTTTTTGTTTTTAACCTTATGGATGGTCTCTTAAAGAATTTGATAACCCACTTGTGTCTTTTAAAGGACTTTAGCGTTTTTGTTGTGCCACATGTAAAAGTGATAATAAAAAAATATATTTTGATAATATTTTGGAAAATTGACTGTGTTGATAAATAAAAAATATCTACACTTTACGATAATATTTTGGAAAAGTAACGCTTTTGGAAAAGTAAGTATCGCTCATTTGTAGAGCGCACTGGCTTCGTGGTACAAGGCGTACAGTAGTTCAGCAAATCACCTCCGGCTCCGGCGTTTCCGTTCTGGGAGGCGCTAGCGAAAATTACAAAGATTAAAAAGATGGCTTAATCTAATTTGAAATGTTTATTTACAGAGTCAAATGAATATAGTGCAATTACATAAATATGAATGTGTGGGCATTTATTATTTTCTGTTTCATTAAGTTAATAACTGCTTGAAGTATTTTATTTGAATCAGGCGTTACTTTGCGGAAATCCATTATTACAAATGTAAAATAAGCCTTTATTTTGCTAATTCCGCGTAAACAGTGTAACTGTTTTGGCAAATAATTCTCCAAATCACACAGAATGTGACAAGCCTGACTAACGTTCCCACCGCCTACCTCCGCGACCAGAACACAAATAAACGAAGAACTCTGGAAACAATATAAATAGTCACGTCCTTCGCATGTGACGACCCTACCTAATGTTCCCATCTCCCACCTCCGCGACCAGGGCAGCACCCTGTATTATTATGTATCTCAGTTGTCAACTCAACGTGGAAAAGTGTACATCAAATACTGTCAAATTACGTCATTTTTGTTTGCTATCTCTATTGTATTTCTGTTAGTCACTGGAGATAGCAAATATAAAACACGTCATTTAACAGCTATTTGATTTAAACTTTTCCATTTTGAGTTGGCAACTGAGATATATAATCAGCACCTAGGGGGGTGATTATGTATCTCAGTTGTCAACTCAAACTGTAAAAGTGTACATCAAATTACGTCATTTGTGTTTGCTATCTCTATTGTATTTCTGTTGGTCACCGGAGATAGCAAATACAAAACACGTCATTTGACAGTGATTCTATTTACACTCATCCATTTTGAGTTGGTATCTGAGTTACATAATCACCCCCCCAGATCACGAATAGAGTCCGAACTCGTGAAACAATTGGAATTGCGTTGGGAAGTAATTGTCACTTCTGATCTTTTAGTTTGTTTTATTATTGTTAAAAATAGTATGTAAAATGTAAATTTACAATGACTTACTAAAACCTGCTATTTTTCGCAGCTCTCAAAAAACAAACTATACACATAATATATTACGCAGAGCATGCAATGTTTTTGTTTTAAAATAAGTAAACTAAAATAAAATCGACAAATATTATCAAATTATGATTTATTACAGTACAGTATAATTTTTATAATTGTTAAAATTAGTTTTGTACACAACTTATCACTAACATTATTTAATTCAAGTTAATATGATTATTCCACAATCATAAATTTCTTTATCTCTTATAATACTGCGTAGGAACATCACAACTGGTTTGTAGACTTACAACATGATTTTGCACAAGTACACACAAACTATCCATGAATCAGTTAAGGGGTCCCCAAACTATTTAGACTAAATCCTGGTCGCGGGAATGCAAAATAAATTTGGCAAACGGATGTTATGCTTTTTATATTGCATTATTTTCGTCCTTAATATTTGGTTAAATTCCATTTGTATTTGTTAATTTATGAATTAATTGTTTTATGTACTATTTTTTGAATTTTATAAAATGAACTAACCGGTTTTGTTTTTACAAAATTGTTATTAATTATATTAAAATTTGGTATTTAAATAAAAATAGTCTATCTAAATGCGAAACGGGTTGGATAATTTTATAAAATTAAGTAAAAAGTTGTAAGTGAAAGAGTGAATAAATAACTATCGAGCCTTTCGGCAACGTATACCTATTTCTGTAATAAAAGTAAACAGTCAGTCAGGTTTGTCTGTCAAGATTTTCGTTTGATGCTGCGAAATCGCAACATTTATTTTGTTTATCAAGAGTTAAGGAAAGGAACTAAGACCGGTTTTTGCTTATACTCGTATAGTGTGGTCTAAATTCAAAGTAGCGTAAGTAACGTTAGTGCCGAATGAAATCAAACACGGTTCGTGGTAAAAGGCGAGGTAAGCGTCGTGGTCACCTAGCCGCTATGAGTGTAAGACACATGAGCGGTGCACAGCTCGTCATTCTGTTGCTAGCTCTTAATAAGAACTAGCAATAAAATTTTTTGAAAAACAAATTGAAGTGGTAAATAGTCTTATTTACAAGTCCAATTGTTAGCGATTCGCATAATTGTTAAACGTTAAACCCTTTATGGGTAAGAAATAGTTTCCATTTTTAAAGCTGTTCAAGAAATGTTTATTAGCCCTGTTAAAGGTTAATGCCCATTTTTTCCTTTGCGTAATAGACTATTAAAACTTCAGAAAATGAAAGGGTGACTATTTTTATATTAAGCATTAGAACACGCAATAGTAGGAAACTCTTGATATCAAAGCAAACATGTTCTTTGAGCTTCAAGCGTTTAGGCTCGGTCTTTGATAACATTATCATTTTATAATATATTACGTCAAATCGGAACGCAAGGTATTAATAAAAAAAATTTTAAAGTTATGAGTTGAATATGTCCATTTTGATAGGATTAGCTAGATTAAGTAAGTGTATAACGATCACGAATGAAAATCGATATGATTAAAATTCTTTGTAACGCAAATTATTATGTGTACAGAGCAAAGAAAAAGTAAAGTAGTATATTTTTGAAGGATCTTAAGATTTAGCGGATTTGTCAAAATTACTTGTAGCTAAAAAATTTGGCGACCCCTTAGTAAGATACCTCTAGGTATCTAAGCAGCTTATACGAGTAATATTTAATAACAACAATATTAATTTTCGATGCTAATAGCAATCATAACAATCAATGTAAATGCAACAACTCTTACCTATACTTAATTAAATATTCAACAGCAAGTACAGTAGTCAAATAATATGTATTGTTGGCAAGTAGTCCTGATTTTAAAAATTTGCATTCTATGAATATTTTTTTGGAAAATAGTTTTTTGGTAGAAATCGCTCATTCTTATTACTTTATATAACCACAGCTTTTCGTAGACTTATAGGTTATGAGAGACCACCATGAGATCTCATTTTAACAAATACTAAAACAATTTGAGCGTACTTAAAATGAAACATTTTGAAAAAGGTTATTCGGAAATTACTCTGAATAGTGATTTTATTTGGTCAAGAATTGCTTAGAGCCAGTCAGTCCCTTCCCTCTCAGTAATACGTTGTGAGGTTTAAAATTACACACCTCCACCACTGAAAATTACATGCAGTTTTTAGGTCGATTTTGATTGACCTGAAAATAACATAGGAAAGATGTGATTATTTGAAAAATGTAATAACTATACTAGTTACAGTAACTTATGCTGAATGTTTCACACAACAGATTAACAATGGTTTCTTCAACACTAAAAAGGGGATATTTCAGTTTGGGATTCGCGCCCCTCAATGAAAAATTAATCCTTACTCCCGTTCGTTCACGTGATTAATGGACGACCCCTTACGTGGATTTTATAGTGATATTTTCTATTATCATTCTTTCTGCAACCTAGCCAGACTTTGGACTTCTCGATATTTGTCATGAAATTATTTTTGTTACCCCATAGGCGTTTTAGCACAATAATCGACACTTGCGGGTGTGTACCACAATTAAATAAACTCGACATGAATCTCAACGTGTATAGTCATGCCAAGGGATCATATCACACTCAATGGCATGTTAACTCAGATACCAGATGTCGATATATTTGAAACTAGTTTAACGTCATTTAAATCTAGCACAATAAAATATTTTAGCTATAACTGTTAATTTTCAAGTAAGAAGCTTGTAATGTTTATAATTATTAAGCATGTAACGACCTGGGTTGTTACTGGAATAAATGATGATAACAATAATAATAATAATAATGATAATAATTACAAAAGGCATAATGATAATAATAAGTATATACCGGAGCCATTTCTTGAGAATAGCCATGCAAAGCTCTACTGGGACCGATCTATTATCACGGACAGGACTATTATCGCCAATAAGCCTGACATCGTGCTGGTAGATCGGTTGGAGCGCCGGGCTTTTCTTGTTGATATCACAGTTCCATGTGACATTAACCTCGTGAAAGCTGAGAAGAAAAAATTGACAAAATACATAGACTTAGCGCACGAGGTTACTGACATGCGGGATGTTGAATCAACAATAATTGTCCCGATAGTCGTGTCAGTAAACGATCTAATAGCGAAGAGTCTCGACCAACATCTTAAGAGACTCGCTCTACAACCCTGGGTTAAGGGCCGAATTCAGAAGGCAGCAATTTTGGGGACGGCACGCATTGTGCGGAGATTCCTCACTCTGTCGCCCTGACCACTGACGCTTTAGTTGTAAGACCACCGTTTTTGGTAACCTGTTTTTTATGTTTATATTTTTAATATTTTTTTTTATATTAAATGTATAGACGTAGAAAATAAGAGGCATTGAAAATAAATGATAATAAATAAGACTCAGACAGAACTAGATACCGTGGACCGAAGAGTCCGTAAACTATTGACAACATATCGCATGCATCATCCACGCTCATCTGTGATGAGATTGTATATTCCTCGGAAATCTGGAGGACGTCATTTCCTAAATGCCAAAAACCTTCATAACCGTGAAGTATACAATCTTAGAGAATACTTTCTAAATGTTGAGTGTGAAATGCATCGTGATGTAGTGTCAGTGGATAATGGACTAATTCCGCTCGCCTTAGGTAAAGAGAACTGGCATAAACCGGTGGTACTTAGCACTCAGGATCGCTTGAACGTATGGAAGAGCAAAGAACTACATGGTCGATTTTATCTGGTTCTTTATGGATCTGATGTCGATACACTAGCGTCTGTGTCTTGGTTACGATTCGGTGACCTCTTTGGTGAAACCGAAGGTTTTGCTTGTGCAATCGCAGACGAGGTTTTCAAGATGAACAACTATCCGAAATACATCATGAGGGATGACACGGTTGACATATGTCGAGCGTGCCATCGTTCTGGTGCGCCTATTAGACATATTATTTCCGGTTGTTCTCAACTTGCCAAAGGCGAGTACTTGCACAGGCATAACCAAGTAGCCAAGATAATCCACCTACAACTCGCTCTTCGATATGGACTTGTCGGTTTCGAAGTACCTTACTTTAAGTATACACCGGAGCCAGTTCTTGAAAATAGCCATGCGAATTACGAAGCTCTACTGGGACCGGTCTGTCATCACGGACAGGACTATTGTCGCCAATAAGCCTGACATCGTGTTGGTAGATCGGTTGGAGCGGCGGGCTTTTCTTGTTGATATCACTGTTCCATGTGACATTAACCTCGTGAAAGCTGAGAAGGAAAAATTACCAAAATACATAGACTTGGCTCACGAGGTGACTGACATGTGGGATGTTGATTCAACAACAATTGTCCCGATAGTTGTTTCAGTAAATGGTCTTATAGCGAAGAGCCTCGACTAACATCTTAAGAGACTCGCTCTGCAACCCTGGACTAAGAGCCGGATTTAGAAGGCAGCAATTTTGGATACGGCCCGCATTATGCGGAGATTCCTCAGTCTGTCTCCCTGAACACTGACGGTTTAGTTGTAAGACCACCGTCTTTGGGATACTATTTTTTATGTTTATAATTTTAAATTTATAAACTTAGAAAATAAGATGTGATGATAATAAATGGTAATAATAATAATAGTGGAAAAGTACAAGCGTTTACCTAAAAAAAGTGTGAACTCCACGTGCTTGGGTCGGGGGAGTGTCACTTCGCAGTTTAGGTTCGGTTCAGCGATCTTTCTAAAGTTTAAATGGTCTATGCATTACGGGTTATTGTTTGCCAGGAGTTGGACTAGTCCACTAGTCGCTTCGTGCATATTTGTAGTGTATCAGGAAGTTTGTCTATTTGATTACAAATTAAAACTATTATAATTAAAGATTGATCAGAAACAATCATTTTAATGTTTTGGGCAACTTGAAGTCAAGTTGACAACCATTTATATTTATATAAATGAGTCTTTGATTATTTTTTAAAGCTAGAGCTATTGAGATGGCTCAGACTCAGACGTCAGACCCATTACCTTGAAATAGTCGAGATCTTTCGGTAGGTCTGGACTCTAGCTGCAATCCTTAACCCGTCAGCAGTCCACGTAAAAGCGATTTTGTCGCTTGATTGTCCACACGTTTGGCGAAAAATGGCGGCAAATCGGAAAAACGATGATATCTTTTGATTTATGTATTAAAAACATATAAATGTATATATTTTTAGGATACCTGAGAATTCAGCTACGTAATAACGTATGAATGTGTATGTTTAACCCCAAAACCATTTGCAACAAACAAAATTTAAAAAAACTTTCTGTATTTTTTCCCAATTTCTTATGAAAAACAAACGTATTTCATTTACCTTCTATATACTTTATTCGAAAGAACATAAAACGTTTAATAGAATACAATTTCAAAAACAACAATGTCCATGCAAATATTTTACAACATAAGCTCGGGAAAAAAAAAACGGGTCGTTAGCTCACTACCTGCTACCCGGTACTACAAAAGGGCCGACTTTAGAAATTTTACACAAGCTTGTTGTAAGTTCTGAGAAGTAGTTTGTTTGTTTTATTCTATTTAATGATTGTTCTTCTCAGTAAAAGCTTTCACAGATGTTAAAACCGGTTTGGAAAATTTAAGTAAAACAAGATAATAAAACGGGTGGTCAAATGGCTAAAATCTGATATAATTGTTTTTTTTTCAAAATGTTCCGAATATGTACTTGATGTAAATTTAAATTTAGAGTTATAAAGCTTGCGATATCGGTGGTATAATAGATGCAACAAAAATATACGAACACGTTTTAGAACCTTACGAACATATATATCGAGTTGTACTATTCTAAATTCTGTCTATAGATGTTGTGGACATATTATTTACACAATTTAACCTTTTATTTAAATTACTAATATACATAAAAATATATTTGAGCATTTGTTACAAAGTTATAGTTTTAATTTTTGTGATTACAATCACTTCTATATTTACGAACAAGTAACCAGATATATAGACTTTTTCTTTTAACAAAAATTTACAAGTTTTAGAGGAAATGTAACGTTATTATATAAGCCTATTGTATTTTAATTGAGACTAATATACTCACACCCAATATTTTTTGGGAAGCTTAGTAACACCTAAAGTAAGAGTTTTACAAACGAGAAAATTATTTAAAGATTATTAATTTTTATTATTATTTTATTGTAAACACACGTCAAATTTGTGTAATATTTATTTCTACAATTTTTTAAAGAAAGAAAAAATTTCGCTTTCGGCAGGATTTGAACCTGTGACCTTTCGTCTCAAGCCGAAAAATACTCGAATCATTTGAGCTACTTAAAAGTCAAGTATTGTTATGTTATGCCTATAGATACACTTCTGAGTAGAACCTAGGTACTAAAAGTTCATCGTTACAGAAGAAATTCACATTTATAATGGTCATAACATTTGTTTCTCTCAAGATATTTTTATTTTAGCGCTTGCCCTGTGCTTGGGTTAAATTTCAAAATTTTTTTAAGAAAGGAAAAACGAAAAAAAAACTGCCTTAATAGCTCAAATGGTTAGAGCATGTCGGCTTGAGACGAAATGTTACAGTTTAAATCCTGTCATGGGCGAAATTTTTTCTTTGTTTAAAATTTAGTAAAAATTAAACCCAAGGACAGGGCAAGTGCGAAAAATTAAAATAAAAATACCTTCATACTTGTATAGTGAATAATGCACATATGCATATTTATCTAATCTTATATACGAAAAAATCTAACTTCGTATATTAATTTTAAAATATTTTGTGACAAAGTTCTCGGGCAACATTTCTCGGATAACGTTCTTGGTAACATTTAAATAATTTCAAACTATAATTATATTAGTCCCTGTTAAAAGATTTACACTTGTAACTAACTACCTTACTACGCCTTTATTTATACATCTAGAGAATCAAATATTTTGCTTTTATCTTTTAAATATCACGTGAGTGTATTAAAATAAATTTGCTTCAAGTTAAATAAATTCCAAATGAAATTGGAAGATTGAAATCGTCTACTTTAAAACTTAGCGTCTTTCTATTATTTCTCGTCATTTCTACTGTATTTAGGAGGATATCACATTGTGCTGCACATCGTTCTTGTGTGCAGCACTTTAACTTTTTACTGAAAAATCTTGATTTGTATATAAAAAACCACATGGTATAACATACCGCCACTGCATCTCCGTGCGGCGATATTTCATAGGTAAAATCCGCATCGCCGCTTATCGGAGTGAGTGAGTGAGTGAGTGACATTCGACTTAGATGATCAACAGATTCAAAATAAGTTTCAATTTATAATATTTATCGACGTTCACGATCATTTGTGCACGTGTGTATGCAATGAAGTGAAGGACATTTGGTTTCATTCTAACGGGCCTCTAGGTATTAATCAAATGCGTGTGATGATAGGCTTCTGTGGGGGTTGACAGCACCGTGGTGCTATGCAGTCTTTGGCACAGGGGCAGAGGCAAGCATCGTTGGCCAGTTCCACGAGCATCTTTTGTTCATCTGAACCTGAAGATAACAATAGGAAATGTTAATATATAATCTATAACTGTTACATGTACATGTATGAAATGTAATGTTCATAGTAATGCATGAGGTGTGATCATATCAATCCCACTAATATTGTAAATGCGAAAGTTTGTATCTTTGTTACTCCTTTACGCAAAAACTGCTTGACCAATTTTTATAAAATTTGGCACATAGAGGTTAACTTGGATTAACCAAATAAAAAATGTTTCTGTGGGACCATTAACCACGTTGGCAACGCCGCGGTAACAGCTAGTTGATACATAAATAAATAAATATCCTCAGACAAATTGCACAAACTAATGTATCCCCAAAGTAAGCAAAATTATATTAGACTAGTTGTTTGAGATTTTATCCACTATTATCCTTCTTTAGGGTTTGATTTAAAAAAAAAGTATTGTGCTTGAAGTCGGATCTTTAGCTCTGGTCATATAAATTTCATCAAAATCAGTTTAGTGGTTTAGCCGTGAAAGAACAATAGACAGACAGACAGTATTTTGCATTTATAACATTACGTATGGATACCAAAATAATTGTAATAAACATTCTGACCCAGATAAAATTTTAATAAAACCTTAATATAAACAATCCGTCGTGAATCGCACTCTAGCCTCATGGTTAGTCCGTGAAGTCGTGTACGCTGACTCCTCCACCAACGATGCCGTAGTTTCCAGTGTAACGTTTAATTTCTCGATGCCGTCAAATCTCACTCGATGAGCTTGAGTATAAATGTTAGCGCTTTGTCAAAGACCCTGACATGACTTGCTACAAGGTTTTATTACCATTTTAAATACTTCTAACCCAATTTTAGCAAATCGTGTGAAACTGGATGCAAATTAATTAAATTTGATGCAAATGGCAGATACTTACGCTCATGCCCAAAATTAATTTAAGAAAAACGCAGAGTCGGCCGACTGAGGTTCTTTTCAAGGTGTATTATAGAAATTCAAATACTTAATGCAGTAAAAAATCGTTGAAACTTTTATAAGGCTTTTACTTTTTTTATTATTTACTAGAAATTTAATATAGGCTACAATTAAAAAAGAAGAAGTATGTTCACGCCAATATCCCTGAAGACGTTGGGAGGTACATAATTACAAGGGTATTTAACGAGATTGTTCCCCTAAAGAGGTAAAAGTCGGGGCTTAAATTAAAGTAAATATAAGTGTGGAAATAATATGCCTCGTGACTGTCCACACTAATTTAATATTATTCATCGACATAAGTAAGCAGGCATGTATCTAATACACAAAGATGTCTGTATTTTCCAGACCTGTAGTAGTGTATAATAAATTTATACTGGTGTATATTTAAGTGTTTCTATGTATTATTATTGTAGATGTGTAATATAAGCATATAAATTGCTTACTTTGAGGTTAGATCAGTTTGTCCGGGGTTATCTATTTATTATTATTTTTATTACAGGCGTGAATGTGTGTTTGTTTATTGGTCATTCACGTAGCAACTGAGTGATGTTATTGTATATTTTTATGAGTGGAGATATTAAGGAAGCTAGAGAGTAATTTAAACTCCTTTGAAGAACTAAATAATACCCGAACCGTCTAGTGATGAATAAAAATAGAGACCTGAGTCTTTACCATGAGTTGGTATAGATTACTTTCTGTAAGTTACGTGTCGAAATCTATGACACTTTTGGTCTAAAAATGTGTTTCTCTTAGTTATCAACAGAGGCGCTGTTCAAAGTTTTTATACAAATAATTGACAGAGACGGTAACGAAAATAATGAACTCGACTAGGGCTCTGGAAGTGCTAAGGTCAAATTATTTTAAGGAAATCTTAGTATTTTTATGGGATAATATGGCAAAAAATCTCTGCTCTCCTGATAAGAGTCAACCGTGCCCTACAGACACTATAGATGTTATTGTTGCGTCGCTGTCCTGTACCCGGACTGTTAGGCCTAGTGAGCAGGTGTATCAGCTACGCTACTCTCTGGAACACGATAGTGTCACTATGTCGACCTGAATAACGGCCAATATTAATAATCAATCCTAATCCAAAACTTGCTGTCCAAGATTGATATTTTGATCCATTTTTATTTTATCGCTTGCCAATAACATATCTGTGGACAGGATAAATATGGCAATTAGGTATAGGATAGGCCGGCGGATACGCAGCAATCTAGATTGCTTGAAATCCATCTTTAGAGATACATTATTAACATTGGCCGTAAGTAGGCCTACCCGGACAAGTTCCTGCACAGCACTCTACGTACAAGTGTTTCGTCGGTAATGACTCAGTTAACGAGCTACGAGACGAGAGAATTTAATTCTTACGAGCTGCTAAATAGGCAGATAGTCTATTCTACACAGTTGACTCAGATCAATACAAGGAAAGGTATAAAGCAGCTCTAACACATATCTTTTTGTCTATATTTGCTTATTTGCTTAGACTAAGGGATTATTTTTGTATTACTATAGAGGTTTGTGTATGTGTGTTCACTTACTTACATAATATGAGTGTATGAGTCTTGTCTTACTGCCAATATAAATAACCTATCTAAAATAAGAGATCGTGCTATTTCAGATCAGTTGGCAGGTAACCGCTGTTAATTTTCAATAATTAAGAAAAATACTTTAGCAACAAAAACCTAGGCCTATCTTTATCTGTACATATGCTATTAATATTGGCCTTTAGTTGGTACAATGTGAGTATGTGTTACAAAAACTATAATCGTTCATCGCCTCTGGTCTAGCGGTTCAGGTGTTGGACTTGACTGCAAGAGGTCCCGGGTTTGAATCCCAGGTCGGGTAACATAAAGAAAATTTGGATTTTCCAATTTTCTTATAAAAAAAATGTTGGTTGCTCGGGATTGGAAATGTGCCCGGTTGGCGATAGGCTTGTCTCCTATCACATTGTAGGACTTAGTGTCTTCTTCGTGGGTCGTGGGTGCCCTGGTTGTGCCTCTGCCTACCACTTTGGGGATATGGGCGTGAAGATACTTTTATTTTATAATTGTTCAGATTTTATTAGTAGTTATCGTTTACCTGTTAAGGCCGAGAGGAGAAATTCTGGCTGAAGCGTGACTAGATTTATTCCATGTCGTTTGAATACATCACAAACGAGGCCCGAACTTCGTAAAAAGTCCTAAAACGTAATAAAAAGATTAAGTTAAAAATAGAGCAATATCATCACAAACTCGTGGTACAGTTACTCGACCAAGAGAGCGTTAAGCTTAAATTTATAGTGACCGTTTTAAAATAAGTAACCAAAACTAAAAGAGACTGATTCTACGCCGAACAGGATTTTATTTGTGTTTCTTTTACTCGTCCTATAAATTTAAAAGCTTACTTTCTAATTTAAGAGTTTTCGAAATTTTCTTGTATTGCAATATTTACGTGTTGGATTACACGGCCTAAAAGTGTAATGTTTTTAATGAATATAGAGGACTGACTGAGTTCGAGTATTTCTTGCCATTAGGAAATTTGTCTTCTTGGTCATCGTGGTGTACGATAAAAAATCATTAGCAGCCTGTCATGGCTATACAATTTTATTCGCTTACAATTAGAATAGGAAAATAAATACCTCATGCGACCCATAGGCGACATGAGCGGTTGCCACAAGGCGGTCTCTGTGGAGTTGCCAGACATGTAGTTCATGTATAGCGAGCACGCCAGGAACACGCAGCGCTGCAGCTTTGAGATCACAGGCTCCCAACCCTTCCGGTACAGTCTGAAGCAGCACTAGTCCAGCTGAGCGCACTGTAAACAAAATTTAAAATTAATAAAATGGCAATGCAGATGGGTTTCCAGATGGTAAAAAGTATGTTTCGCCTATCGGCTAATATCCAAGATAAGAGATCGTGTTGTTTCAAATTAGATATTTAGATTTGTCAATAATTAACAAAAAAATCTTAGCAACAAAACTCTAGAAAGCCTATCTTTATCTGTAGATAGATTATTAGTATTTGCCATATATCGACACCACTCTGTGGTCGGGATGATAAACCTTTTACAAAAGTAAATTTATCGGCTGCTTAAGTCGAGAAACCTGACTACAAAAATGATAAAATAGACATTACAGCGGTAAGAACGGGGTAAGTGGTCAGCAGTGGTATCAATCTGGAAGAGTTTCAGGACTCTACAATCTGTATTAACGTTAATTTAATGTTCAATTTTAAGTTTATTACCCGGAAAAGCTTAAAGCGAATTACAAATGCTGATGTGCTTATTGAACTACAGTAATATTAAATCATATTTGTCCTGTCAAAAAGCAAAGAAAACAAATCGCAATCGCTTCGTGATACGGATTACGAGCTAAGTCAATGATCTTAAGATACTGGTTTTAAACATTAATAAAGAATAGTACAGTCATACGCAGTAATAAATATGCACAAAAATTACGGCAAATTGAATTGAAACTGCAATTGCATAAAATGAAATGAATGAAATAGTTTTGCTGTATAATTTTATTGTTTTATGAAGCAATGCTAAAGTTAATATCTTACAGGTTAGCAAACAAGCACACACATCTTTTCTCTATGATAAGGGACAACCGTGGTCTATTGACACCATAGATATTATGGGTGTGTCGCTGTCCTGAGGCCAGGACGTTACGCTTATTTTGAAGTTGTCGTAGTGTATGTACATTATCATTGACATGTACCATTGACAAAACCTTACCATTTGTGACAAAACGTTGTATGTAGTAGGTACCATTAAAGGAATGTTCCTATTGGCTGCCCTACCTTCCGCACTAGAATAATGCCGCCTTAATGTTTGAAAGAGTAATTATGGAGGCAGAAATATGTAAGGCGGTAAATCCCTACTCGGGATAGCACAGCACAGCACTTTTCTCGTTGTCTTGCTGGTAATGACCTATTTAACCTGCGGTCGCCTCTTACGAGCTGGCTAGGGATTTGCCGGCCTCATGTTACTCGCTAATGAAATAAACTAATAAAATTATTAACCTAAATAGGTTTCTGAATTACTCTACTAGTGCCGATAGTATAACTGGCAGAGTCCTGGCTGTGACTACAATTACGCGATATTGTTGGTACCATTGCTATCATCAATGAAAGCGTTCCTGTATCCTGGTTTTGAAGGTAGATAGCCAGTTAACTTAGGCAAGATCATGGGCGTCGCCAGGATTATTTTCAGGGGGGTGCGTCTCTGCATAGTCTCGAAAAGCATTACTCTCCCGCAAGTTCAGTCATGTAATTTTTATATCTACTTTCTTTCAGGACAGGGGGTACAGTTGAACCCCCTTACACCCTGCTTCCGGCGCCCATGGACAAGATACTCAAAGTTGACAAGGCACTATTAACATCTTTCCTGCCTTATTAATAAATATAGATCAAATTAGCCAAGCTTGGCGTAATAGTATGTACTACTGTGCAACAAAGACCATTATCAACTGAAACCTTGCCGTACTTTGGTCTATGTTTATTAAAAAAAACGGCTAGTGTCTGTAGGAGACGTGCAAATCTGACCATCAGCGAATTTGTTCACAAGGAAAGCAAACAAGTCTGATTAAGCTATGAAATAGGGCGTGTGAAAAATATTAACCTACAAGTAAACGTACACACATACCTAGCGTATGTGTGTACGTTTACTTGTAGGTTAATATTTTTTGACCTAGCGCGAAAAGGAAGAGGACAAAACTTTGTCTGTCTATTGTATGTTTTCAATTACCTTCTAAAGTCCACTATAGAATCAATTTTAAATTATATTGACATCAAAACTCGTAATAAGTATACTTGGCATTAATACAAAACATAATACAAAACATAAATTTTTGGGTTGGCTGGAAGAAATTTCTTTAGTTAGAGATAAGCTCGCCTTTTGTGCATTTTTAACTTCTCGTGTATTTTGTGTATTTTAATTTTTGTGTGCAATAAAGTGTTAAATAAATAAATAAATAAATAATCTTTGAGCTTTGTTTCGTTGATAGAATATCCGTAAGCCGCAATCCTTGTGATACTTAGGTTCCTATTTAGTTTCTGCCAGATCAGTAACCGATAACCGACAGTTATTGTTATTGATAAATATTTCGTAAAAGTCAAACGATAGGTGTATTGATTAAGTATCTATTGACTCTATTGTGTGTAATGTTTACCTACTTGTCAGTGTTTGCTTGTTTTAATGTTACAATTCGTAATTAATTTCTTGCATCTACGGCGTCAACGGGTCCGTAAGCTGGGTCCGCAGTGCGAACTTGGCCTTACAGATTACTAAAAACACATTACTAAACGTGTTTGGTCTGTGTCTATTGCTATAGAAAAAAAGAAGATAGCGACAACTTGAAATTAGTTTAGGGAGTGCACAACAAAATTACCAACAATGTAATTTGAATAATTAATAAAGGTTTATTATAACTTAAATACTAAGCGCAGTGTTGGTCCAGGCTTCATTGCAGTAAAGACCATCTGATCTCGGATTGGTACCACCGCCTTACATATTCCTGCCGCCATAACATCAGTGCTTACCGCTAACGTGTTCCGGTTCGGAGGATAAGGTAGCCGGTAAACTTAATTTTGCTCTAGGCCTAATATCCCAGTCCCAGATTGACAGCGCACCATTACCACCTTTGGTGTCTCTAGGCGGAGTGAATTTCTTACCATCAGGAAATCCGTCTGCTTGTTGGCCTTTCAATATCATTAAAAAGTCAGCTATTATTACTTTATATAGCTAAGTGCGAGTGGTGTGCGTGACTGTACCTTTTTGCATACATCACGTTGAATTAACTCAGTAAGTAGGTAGCTCAACATGTCTCTTAATTTAAATGGACACATTGCATAATGAGATTTGTTAATTGCAAATTAATGTGCAAGGTACTTATTAAATTATAATTCACAGCAAGATAAAAACTTGAGTTTTTTTGTTTTTGATTCTAAATTATCGGAGGGTTAATATTTATACAGGGTGTATTTGAAACCGTAACGAAAACTTCTGTGGTAGTTTAGATACATATCAGACTTCAAAATTACTTTTACAGTTTTTGTCGGAAATAAGTGGTAAAATATTTAGCAGTTTTTCAGCCCGACATTTATAACGAATAAAGTATATGCATTAAGCCGCGCGTTGCAAGCTGTAAGTGCCGGCCTACTATGCTGTTTCAGTACATTGCTGTAAAATGTGTTATTTATTTGATACTAAATAAAAATCGAACTGAATTATATAGTATTAATGAAATAGTAGTAAAATTAATAAAAAAATACAATTTTTTTTTAAAGTTCGTGAAACTTCCTACACAAAATTCCAACTATATATGCATGTCTATCATGTACAGAATCCATGGTTACATTTTTCGTTACGATGTCACTTACACGGCGTATGTTACTAGAGGCCCGCCCCGACTTCGCACGGGTATAAAATACACATATTATTAACCTTCCTCTTCAATCACTTTATCTATTTAAAAAAACGCATCACAATTCGTTGCGTAGTTTTAAAGATTTACGCATAAAAAGGACATCGCACATTAAGAATACAAAGACTAGCGTGTCCGCGACTTCTTTTGCCTGGGACGTAAGCGCTTATCGTTGACGAATTACCGTACGAATTAACCTTATGTGCGGCAGGAATAGGTAAAGCGGTGGTATCAATCCGAGCAAGTTGTTGCGAAACTCTACCACCAAGTAGGATGTCACGGTATTAGTGAAGGTAAGCCTATGCTCGCCTTTTACGAGCTGCCTGGCAGGAAGGCAGATGGTCTATCCGTTCAACTGCTCGCAGCCACTAAATGCCTCTTAAAAAAAGAAAAATAGTCCGTTCAACTGCCACAGCCACAATAAGGCTCCGTCTGCCGCGCTCCATTCTTAATTCAAGTTTGTTCAAGTAAACTTCGTGTATCCAAACATTTTTTTTAGTCTGTAGCAGAATAAACAACCCGTCGGATTAAAAAGTTTGAAGTGTGTCAACATTGTAAAAAAAACTTCGGAACGAGTTGAGTTGGCATGACTTAGTCACCCGATGCGCTTTTTTCGAGTATGTGGTCGGTTAGTGACTTTGTGAATAATGCGAACAAAAAGTGATGTGAAAATGTGTTAGTTAAGTGTTAAAATTATACTTTGGTAAGTGATAAACAATTTTATAAAACACTACACATTATTTAACTAGTTTTAGATAAAATTTAGCGATATTTAAGTCGGTCATGTATGTATGTATGTACTTGTGACATAACGGCCCGCTCGATTTTAATTATTTCTAATTATATAAGAATTATTCTTGTAAATAACATTTGTAATATGTTTATATGACATATCTACAGATAAACATATAAGTTTTATGAGTGTACTTCCACTAAGTACTCCGTAATAAGAGAAAATAAGAGATTAAATAGCACGTGAGACTTTTTCGAACATTCAAGAATTTAATTCTATAGAGCTTGTGTTGTAAAATATTTGCATGGACATTGTTGTTTTTGTAATTGCATTCTGTTAAACGTTTCATCTTCTTTCGAATAAAGTATATACAAGGTAAATAAAACACGTTTGTTTTTAATAAGAAATGTTTTTCTTGGGAAAATTGGGAAAAAACACGAAAAGTTTTTTCACATTTTGTTTGTTGCAAATGGTTTTGGGGTTAAACATACACATTTTACGTTACTACGTAGCTTAATTCTCAGGGATCCTAAAAATATATACATTTATTTGTTTTTAATACATAAATCGAAAGATATCGTCGTTATTCGCCAGCTTTTATTTTGCCGCCATTTTCGCCAAACGTGTGAAACGCGAAACGTGTAAAAACGATCATGTGACAAAATGTGACCAGTTGGCTGGCTATTCTACAAAGGGTCCTGGACCAACACGGGGAAACTCGTACAACAGGTACCTAGAGTTGGCGCTAGATAAATATTTGCGCGACAAAAATTGGTAAATTTTTATAAGTATTAAAAGAAAAGTTGTTTTAATTTAGATTATACGATTTCCTTTAAGTTGTATATAACATACCAATACTTATTGGTTGTCGATTTTTATAAAACGCTAGGGTATATAAATACATATTTCTGTTTCTCAACACGGGCAGCGACCTCCAGCTACTTTTCGCTCACAAACTTATATGGCATGGCATTATTTCTACCAACGCATAATGTTAATGTTACTTGTTTACGGCAGTCAAATTAGTAATTTATGAAATAATTGTTAAGGCTCTAAAAATAGCCCTAAAGTTTTTTGTGCCCTAAAAAAGGCCCAATATGCATATTTGCGCCCTAAATTTGGGACTAAAAGCCCTAAGTTGAGAAGCCTGCTTCCTCTACATTTATTACCCTTTTCATACAAACACATCGGTTTTAGAGACTCTTGACATCACCCTCGGATAATTACCGACCGATATGATCTTGGAATGTCAACCTAGGTCTCCCAGGGTACCTACATCCATCTACATTCGATTTGTATACCTGCTTTGTCAATCTTTCGTCTGTCATTCTTTCCACGTGATCGCACCAGCGGATTAGCCCTTTCTCATTTTAACATCAACTCTTTCTTTCAACCCCACTTTTTCTCAGATCTCACTGTTACGAATGCGGTCAGCGAGTGTTACACCACAGATTTTCCGTAGTCCTTTATTTTGTAGTCCGTATCCTTTCCTCTTATTTTGCATAAGGATGCCGCAGACATACGTAGTGGAGAAGGAAAAGTAAGCAAAAGGTCTTTGCGTTCACTTAACGCTAGGATTACCAAAGGATTACCAATATTGCCTGAATGTCTGTGCAAGACTGTTGTTTTATTATACACATATTACTTACTGAAGGGATAGTTGAAGATGACGAGTATGATAGCAGCGGATGCCGAGAGAGCTGGGTCCGCTATCCTGGCTGCTTCCGGCTCCCATTCCAGCGTCAGACCAGCTCCCATAACGAACAAGCTGCCTGGAAAAATCCAACTATTTATCTCACGTTATCAAAATACGTATAGGATATCTTATTTATTTCTCCTGTTACGTATTCAATGTTTGTCGCTATCATATTCCAGATTGCAAATTTAGAATTGCAGCATCAAACGCTCGAGTTCTTCGGACCACAACAGTAATTTTAGTGCTAGTCATTGTCGTGGGACGGCTTAAGGTGTAGGTTAAGAGGTCTTACGTAGTGGTTACGTTATAGTTAGTTATTATACAGTATGCCTATTTAAATTATGCGCTTCGGCTTTACACTTTTTACTCTTTTTACACTTTATGCTTTTATTTTTAAATTGCCTGACCTAATCTAAATTTAAGCGAAATTATGTGTAATAACAACTCTATATAGATATCTTTAAAATACATTCGGATTTCCGAACCTTGAAGAATATAGCCGAAGCGCATAATTTAAATAATACTTTAAAACTACAGTTCATTAATATGTATCCATATTGTGTTGGTTCTCAGATGGGTTATAGGTACAATATGTAATAAGCGTAAGATAAAATATGATAATATCATAATACAACAATTTATTTTTATAACGTGTTAACGTTTTATGATTTCAATACTTGTAATTCGAGCTATTTTATATATTTTAAGCTTGTCATATGCGAATATAGGTAATTCTTAACACCATCCGGGCACCTTATAGTCATTTTATGTGTTGCTGTGGCCCTGCCCTGTGGTTTCGCTTGCGTTGTTTTTTATTGAAAAGGAGGCAAAGGACTATTTGATGGTAAGGTTGCATCAGAAAAAGTACAGATGCGTTAAGTTTTAGTTTCTTCATTACCTTGAGAGGAATCCATGTCATTTAAAGGAATGCTCGCGTTATTCGTCTTATAGCATTTTAAATGGTAGGTATGTTTTGAAAAACTCCTATATTGTCAATAGTTTCCCGTAAGGCGTCACACGAGAGAAAATTATCTTCGTAATCGCAAAAACGACTGCATTTACAAATACCCAATAGATAGTTCTCATTTTTTTAATATTTAAAAGATAGAGGTTGAACTTAAAATAATTCATTTTATTAAAATAGGTCTGATAGAAGGAAAGAGAGTGTTAGTTTGGGTCTTCTGTGTAGAGTAGACCATTTGCCTACCTGCCAGGCAGCTCGTAAGAGGCGAGCATGTTACGTGGATCTTTACTAAAAAGACCATTGGTAGTAGAGTGCTTTACAGCAACTTGACCTTGTAGAAAATTACCATCTTACCTATTCCTGCCGACATAACGACAGTGTCATCTTCCTATTTGGAGGGTAAAGGGTACTTGCATGATAGACCTAATAACCTGACCACAGTACAGTGATGCACCTGTTAAATCTATTGTCTACAGCTGTCTCTCCTCTTGTCCACAAGGAGAGCTGTGTGCATATTCGCTGTGTAATGCCATAAAAAAGTATTTTCGATTTGACAACGTAAAATTTTTTGCTGCGTAGATGAAACCGTGTCTGAAGCGTTGCATCTCGCATTCTAAAGATATTAGTGAAACTAGTACGTGAAATACGGATCGGTGTGGCAATATACTTACTGGCAATATCTGTAGGAGCATGAGCCAATATTGGTTCTCCTGCTCCAGTCTTCAGCACTACACCACCTCCTTCCGTCATACTCAGTCTTCGACTGTAGCTCAGCTCTCGACCTGATAACAATAAATAAATACCTATGTATATTTCTTGACAAATTGCAAGAATTTCTAATACCGAAGAAAATCAATAATTTCTAGCCATGCGGCAGTATCAAGTCAAGTTCAAAAGCAAAGCTGACAAAGCAGAGCAGTGAGTACACGAGCTAAGTATTTTGAGCTACTTCTGACCTTTAAGAATAAAACTAATATTAATAGTTTTAACAGTAAAAGTTGGTTTAATACTCAAAGACTTCTGACTTGAATCAAAACTTATTCGGCCCACATTTATTAAAACTTTTTATTTTGTCAATTCAAATGTTAATATTTATAAAAACGCAGTAAAACTGCAAAAAACCGACTTCAAATTTGGAACATATGTGGTTTTCTCGTGAATGCTAATGTAGACCTGGACCAAATTATAATGACCACCGCGGGAGCTATACTCCCTTAAACTATAAGCCCTCCCTTAAGCTCCCTTAAGCTATACTCCTTTACTCCCTATGCCTTTAATTAAAAAAAAAACAATTTTGAAAATCCATCCACAAACACCGGAATAATGGAGTAACATACATACAAAATAAAACATACGGGTTGAATTGTAAACCTCCTCCTTTTTTTGTCGGTTGAACTAATCTGTAGTTAGTTAGTGAAGTTGAAAACTCTCATTTATGTGACTAATTCGCTCACTGAAGTAACTTTAAATCGAATGCTTAACCTACTTCTAGGAGTACACATATATATAGGTATATTAATACGTGCTTCCAGGTGACCTAGAAACTTTATATTTGCATTAAGTTAAACTTATAGGTATGCAAAGAAAAAACTTAAAACTAAAAGTTTTCGTTAGTTACTATTAATAGATTTACTACAAAAATAGGTTAAAGTAGTAATACTTTGTTCTATAAATATCTTAACACCAATAACTTTAGAACAAAATATTAGTTTATTCTACCAAAAACAGAACTGCAGGCTTAGTCTAGATTTTTTTTGCCAATAATAAGTACAGTACGGTATCATGTAGCAAAAGAAAAACTGGGTAGATACGATTTGATAATACGTAGTTTATCAGTATTTAGTACTATTTTTATTCATCATATGTTTAAAGCTAATTATTCCAATACGTACCGATAAAAAAAATGATGACCTGCCGACAAATGTCTGCGGTTTCGCAGAAAAAAAAATGTTTTGGTTTTGAAGGGTTTTGATTTGTTAGCTTCTGACGGACAAGTATGTGCTCCATAGACACTTGTCACTTCCAGAAAGTTTCGATGTAGTTAAAAATCGACGAATATATATTTGACAAATAAGTACTTTGATATAGTGCGACAAACTTAATTGTCCAAAAAGTAAGAGCACTTTTCACGTAGCGTTTTACACCCGTAGCGCCCGCAGTTGAATTGTACAAGTTTGCGGGTCATGATTTCGAGCGAGACGCCTATGTGACCACACAAATAAGCGGTCTCGTGAGTTTTGAAATAGAACCGCAGATCCACAACCGCTGCGGGCGCGGGTAAAAACCTCCCCGTGAGTTCTTAGTCTAAAATGTATGAAAGTGAATTAGGCGGATTATTGCACTGAGATGCGCTGCGTCCCGTATAAATGGGCGCTATCCCTTAACCGGTACTACTAATATCTAATCTGTGCCCTTAACCATCACCGCCATCGGCAAAATTTTATCTGCAGGCTGCCTCATACATGAAGCATAGTACGCTCACAGAAATCAATTAATAACCAAAAAAGGAAAATTTTGCTCGAAACCGTGGAAGTGTAGCTATAGTCAGGGTATAGCGAATTGTTTATCGATATTTATAGGAATATATGGCTTAAACTGTAATGAATTAACTAATGCATGAAAATAATGTTAAATACGTTCTGATAAAGTAATTAATGAACCGTTACTAGTTAGGTACTTAGTTTTTATAGGTACAGCTATGAAACAATCGAGCCTTTTCTGTACTTAATGCTAGCAGTAGAAAATGTTATAGTTTATTTTTAAAAAAGTATCTTCTCGCCCATATCCCTGAAGTGGCAGGCAGAGGCACAACCCAGGCACCCACGACTAGCCGAAGACACTAAGTCCCGTAATGTGATGGTCGGCAAGCCTATGACCAACCGGTTGGAAAAAAATAATAATTAGAAATCGCCTTTGTGGTCTAGTGGTCCGGCATCGGACTTGATTTCCTGAGGTCCCTAGTTAGAACCCCAGGACGGGCAACAAGAAGACTAGGGGACAAGAAAATTAATATGTATTTTCTAAAAAAAATAACGTTGCCCGGGATGGGATATACGCTCGGTTGGCGATAGGCTTGCCACCTCTCATATTGTTGGAAGTGTCTTGGGCTAGTTGTTGCTGCAAAACCTGTCTTATTCACCTATTTGCAAGAAAAAGTGAAACAGCCACTAAATTTTAAAATTAGCTAGGGCCTATGTTATTCAATTAGAACCAGATCAAAATTTAGGATATAGCTATGTAAACGTTAAAGTAAACGTAAAATAGCCGTCATTAATTACTTACCTGCTAGTAGCATGTAGTTTATTGCATGCAAGAGTAATCCGATGACGGCGCTGCCAAGGATTACTCTGGGGTAGCGAGGAGGCTGAACGTGAGACGAATGTACGCCCAGCTGCAGCGCGTTCACGACGAGCGCAAGGGCAAACGATGCGAACAGCACATGCACGGACAACCTCCCCAACACCTCGATACGCGCCCATCCAAAGGTGTTCCTAAGGCGACCTTCACGCCCTGCACCTTCATCTGCACGTTCATACTGTTGGTTTACAATTTATACTCAAGTTACCTGGCTAACTGTTTTGCCCATAAGAATAGTTAATTCCCATGTTGGTCAGAGTCTACTAATAGACCAGACACACAGGTTAAATATATCAGTACCAACAAAACCACTGTTGATAGGGTGCTGTGTACCCACTTGCCCGGGTACAGATCCACCG
The DNA here is from genome assembly GCA_002245475.1 of Calephelis virginiensis. Lineage (NCBI taxonomy): Eukaryota > Metazoa > Arthropoda > Insecta > Lepidoptera > Riodinidae > Calephelis > Calephelis virginiensis. The sequence goes on along the minus strand of NJDC01007260.1, from coordinate 20,800 downwards.
CCTTACCTATTCCTGTTGCCATAATAACAGTGTCATATTCCGGTACGGAGGGTAAGGTAACCGGTAGACTAGCGCCAGTGACCTAACACACCGCTTCTATACCGCGATGCACCTATAACATCTATGGTATCAATAGGCCACGGTCGTCTCTTACCCTCAGGAGACCCGTGCGCCTATTCGCTGATCGCTCACAAAAAATCTGTTTCTCCTAAGATGATGACGTGATTCTCTCAAATTAATTTTTCAGTTTATTTGCTAAATACCTACTAGTTCGGCTATTGTTAGTGATGGGCACGACAATGGATAGATCTGACGAATTACAGCAATTACTACCAATTGTTCACGAATGTGTACAAGTTCATTGTGACCTTCAGAGGATATACAGTAGGATGAACTTGGATTTGTTCTAATACCAGCGATTTTAATAAGGATGTTAATGCTTGCGTTTAACGTGTTCCGGTTCGGAGGGTAAAGTAGCCGGTACACTTACTTTTGGTCGAGGCCTAACATCCCGGCCTCAGGTTGGCAACGCACCATTACTACCTTTGTTGTCTCTAGACGGTGTGAATTTCTTATCATCAGGAAACCTGTCTGCTTGTTTGCCTTCCACTATCTTAAAAAAATGTCAACTACCAGTTGCCAGTGCTTATAAAACTACGTTCTTCAGCGACTTCGTAAATGTAAGTTTTGTCCAAACTTTCTACTTTATTTCACCCCTTTATTTACAGATTTTCAAGAATCCGATGCAAACGAAACCACACAGCGTTATAACTTATAACTATTTTCATTATAAATTTCAGTGAAAGCCATCGATTTGTTTCGACTCTTTGCATTTCAATAATTAAATCACCTGCATACTAAAAAAGACTCTTCGATTTCCCTGGGATTCCACCATCATATCCTGGCTTGAATTCAATATGACCACCCGAAACTACTTCTTTAGATAAAAAAAGAGAATTTTGAAAATCGGTTCAGAAATTATGGAGAATCCAATTATCATACATAAAAAATATATAGAAGTCGATCATATATAGAACCTCTTCCTTTTTTGGAAGCCAGTTAAAATGATATTGTGTAATATACCTACATACCTTATAAGCTAGAAGTGTCGTAATAAGTCCCACTAATCGACACAACGAATGACAAGCATCCACAAGCAGCGTTGGGGAGTGTGTCACATGCGCTGCGAAGAGCCGACCACTGAACCCTGATATGGCGATGAGGAGTGCTAGCAGGGAGCGCGGCGGCGGCAACCACTGAAGCCATTCTTTCATCGCCATTATGGGATATCTGATAAAAAAATATATTTTACACTATATTATAAGTATTTTCATGCCCATATCCCCGAAGAGGTACGCACAGACACAACCACCCACGATCAGCCGAAGATATTAAGTCCCTCGATGTGATAGGTGGCAAGCCAACCGGGCATACATTCAATCCCGGGCAACATATTTTTATTAGAAAATTGGAAAAACCACATTTCCTTTTTTATTGCCCGACCCGGGAATCGAACCCGGGACCTCATGAAGTCAAGTCCAACATCTGGACCGCTAGACCACACAGGCGATGGTACAATATTACAAAGCTAAAAAATATGTATGTTTTTACCATCTCTCATGATGGAGGTCATATTCACTCTAATAAATATTTGAGAATCTCTTGGCGTGACAAATAAGTGGCGGTTATCCTGGGAAATTATTCGCCAAAGTACCTATATAATTAAGTTAGAGATTTCTTTTCCTCTTTATTTGTTTTTTTTTCTATTGTGCCAAATCAATAAATTATGTTTTGCAGCAAAGGTGTAATAGTTAGAAGTAGATTAACCTATTATAGACTAGATGCAAATACACAGAGAAGTTCTTTTTGCTATTCCTTAAAAGGTATAGGTAAAATATTTGATTAGTTTTAACAGTTTTAAGATTAAATGTTGCCTACTGGTTACCTACCTACACATATTTACATATCTTCGAGCCAAGGCCCTTATGACAGGGAGAGGAGTGAGAGGAGAGGGTACCTATCGAGTGCCAAATCTCAAAGTTAACCACTTTACTTTTTCATATTCCTGTAAAACAACGGTGCCTTTACTTTTTGCTGTGAAGATCAACTTGAGAAAAAATTAGGAGTTTAAGATCGACAGCTTTATTTTTATGTATTTTTTATTAGTAATAATAACACGTTTTTATGTCATCATTTATTTTTGTGTCGTACCTAATCATAAGCAATTATTAACAGTTTTACATAGTTTCTTACTATTTACACACATTTGTAGATAAAAAATATTCGAAATCCGAAAATAAAATGTTGTAGGTACTAACTGGCTTAACCTCTAAGATCGATCGCGGAATCTCTTATGATCGATCATGACCGGTAGATCGCGATCGACCGTTTGGGCACCACTGCTGTAAAAGGTTATTATGTTTCCTCAGACCAATAAAAATGTACTTTTTGATTTGTCTGTGTTAGTTTCCTTATGTGTATCAGCCTCTGTTGCAAGCCATGACAACCTACTTAAAGGAGATGTTATGAAATGTAAATGAGGTGGTCAAAATTAAGTAGAATTAGACATAAGACGCACTTATGAAATTGTAAGTCCATAGTTTTATATAACACAATTCACGCATTTTTTTACAAAGCGTTCTGAATAGTTTATGTCATTATATCTTGGTTAGATAGAACAAAGAGAAAAGGCAAATAAGGAAGTTTAGTAGCCGTTACTGCTTTTAATTGGCTTGGTTTGAAAATGGTAGATTTTGGTAAAACTTTTTTTATAACACTGACAAAGCAGACGGATTTCCTGGTGGTAAGAAATTCACGCCGTCTAGAGACACCAAAGTAGTAATGGTGCGTTGCCAACCTGAAGCCGGGATGTTAGGCCTCCAGTAAAAGTAGGTTTACCAGCTATCTTACCCTCCGAACCGGAACACATTAACGGCAAGCATTGACCTTATGGCGGCTGGAACAGGTAAGGCGGTGGAAATAATCCGGGCAAGTCGCTGCGAAACTCTACCACCTAGTCAGAAGTCACGGTGCTAGTGACGGTAAGCCTATGTCCGCCTTTTACGAGCTGCAGTGCAGGAAGGCAGATGGTCTAGTCTACAAAGGAGCCCGGACCAACACGGACCAAATCGTGCAAGTAATGTTGGTACCATAAAGTATTTTGTAACAGCTTAACACTAGCTGACCCAGCGAAATTTGTACCGCCTCAATTTTGCTATGTACCGCCACCAGCGACACCTACCTGGTTCACCTGCGTATTTTACAACCATTCAGTAGGGTTACTCTTGAAGCTCGATTCATGCAATATTGGAAATTGGAATCGAGTTATTTTAGGTACTCTTGAACACAATACTGACTAATTATTAACATTTTGTTAATAGTAAACAATAAATTGTTTTGTCAGATTAGCTGAATTCATTTCTAACTTATTGTTAATAATCCGCTAGAACTGTGTCCAAAAGTACCTAAAGTGACATATACGATTCCAATTTCCATTTCGCATGATATCGAGGTTCAAGAGTAACCCTACAGATCCCATTGAAGACAAAAATCCTAGATGCAAAATTTCAACTAAATTAACATAACAATATCATAAATTGTTAATTTGATTTGACCGCCCTGGTTGGTCGAGTGGCATTGTAGTTTTAAGCGTACACTGATCAACCGCGAGGCACGGGTTCGATTTTCGAAGGAGCAGGAATAGGTGTGATAAACATTCACATCATACATATGTCTGCATTTCCACCCGGAAATGGGTGTTTATTAAATTTGTTCTCGTATCTATTCAAGTATTTCTATGTATTAGTATCGTTTACTAACACCCATAACACAAGCATATAATTTGCTTACTTTGGGGTTAGATTAAATTTGTGTGACTAGTCCAGGAAACATTTATCACTACAAAACAAAGTCGCGTTCTCAGTACCTATGTCCCTTTGTATGCTAAAATCTTTCAAACTACGCAACGGATTTTGATGCGGTTTTTTCAATAGATAAATTGTTTCAAGAGGAAGGTTTATATGTATATTTTACACCGGATGTATGTATTTTTATATTCGTGTATACATATATGTATATTTTATAATAGCGGGCGGCTAGTTTATTTATAAATTCCGCAAAAATGCCTGGAATTAATTATTTTTGGGTATACCTATTACACATAACTAAAAAAACAAAAGCTTGTCTGTTATTGTTAACGATAGGCATGAAAAGGCTTTATACATTAAAGTAATGAAATTCTGGATTTACTCATATTTCATAAAATTAGTCAGTGAATTGATTCTGTACGTAAGCAAAATCGCAATATTCACTAATATTTCATTACAGCAACTTTTGTAAATGAAAAAAAAGTATCTTCGCGCCCACATCCCCGAAGATGTAGGCAAAGGCACAACCAGGACACCCACGACTAGCCGAAGAAGACACTAAGTCCCACAGTCCCACAATGTGATATATGGCAAGCCTATCGCCAACCAGGCACATATCCTATCCCGAGCAACATTTTTTTATTAGAAAATTGGAAAACCCCAATTTTCGGTTTGTTGCCCGACCCGGGACCTCATGCAGTCAAGCCCAACAACTGAACCGCTAGACCACAGAGGTGATAGATTTTGTAAATGAGTATATTATTATGACGTTAATTGGCTGTTTTATTCTTGATATATTGATTGTCTATGTAAACTGAGGACGAGCTACGACTGGTTCGTAAAGCAGGTTAGGAAAACCAACTCCCACACTTGAGCTTTTTTTTAAAGAAATCGTTAAGTGATAGAACTACTTTCATTTAGAACAACCTTACTAAAACGGATATATCTTATAAGGACTGTGACGAAAGTAGAACTAGGCGACGACCAATTCAAGAAAATGTAAACTATTTAATAGATATAAATTTTTACTCATAAAATTTTACTTTTACACCTTTCAAATGAAATGAGTCAAATACGAGTATTTTATTTTTAATTTATGTGATTCCGAAGTACGTCTGTTTTAAAATTTGACCGCCTCGTTGGTCGAGTGGCTAGCGTACACTAACTAAAACCACGCAACCGCGAGGCTAGGGTTCGATTCCCGACGGGGGCAGGCATTTGTATGATGAATAATCAGATCTCAGAATTTCCGTGTCGGGGTGTTTGTTAAATATATATAGTATATTTTGGTATCTATTTAAGTATTTCTATATATATGTATTACTTATTAGAATCGTTGACTAACACCCATAACACAAGCGCATAAGTTGCTTACTTTGGGGTAAGATTAAATTTGTGTAACTTGTCCAGGGATATTTATTTATTTATATACATATCTCTTCTTACTTACCTACCTAAAAAAGTATATTAGGTAATGCCCGTATCTCTGAAGAGAGAACAAGAGTTAAATAGTTTAGGTAAGGTAACCAGGGCACCCACGATTGGCCAAATGCAGATTTAGTCCCACAACATGATAGGTGGCAAACACTTATTTAATCTTCCAGACACTTATTTAATCCCGGGTGACAATTTTTTTTAAAAAATGCATTTGATCTGCCCGACCCGGAATCCAATTTTGAGACATTAAGTTGTACACACCGAAACAAAACCTTTATGCTAGAACGGTGTTACATCTACCTACTTAGATTTATACAGGATGTAGAATTTGCACGTCGTTTACTAATGTGAAACGTCTAACTCCCTTGCTAATAAAACTTATGCACCCGTTGATCTGGCGTGTAACTTTATTTTTTGTTAGCAAATCGAAGTTACACACCAGATCAACGGGCGCGTAAGTTTTATCAGTAAGGCATCATTTTTATTTAATTTATTGACAAAACTGAATTAAAATGAGTAAAAAATCATCCTAAAAAAATATAAAGTTTTTTACGTAAAAAAACATTAATACGTGGAAACAAACGTGGAACAACGTAAAATTGAGGGGTGCACTTTTTGGCATTACTTTTTTACTCATTTTAATTCAGTTTTAAGGTTTCTCATTCAAATAAATTATAATTGTATTTTATCAACAATCTTCGTGAAAATAAAGGAACATAAGGAACAATTAAAAATGCTGATAGCTGGCTTTGGGTTGTCCCAGTGCTTACAGCATTAAATATACCAAAATTATCAAAAAATGTCTTTCATATACCTAGTTACGTTCTTGTTACGTGGAAAAACTATTTTTTCGATCTTAATGATTAAGAATTGTGAATAAAATTATATTTCTACAAGCGTATGCTTGATTTTTAAAAAATACTCAAAAACCGAACCGACCGGATATGTCAGCTCAAAAACCGAACCGGCTGGACACGTCAGTACAGTGATGGTCCAAAGTTGTTGCTTCATTGCCTTAATAGAGAGGTTATTTTACCTTTCTATTAAAGCCGCAGAAGCCACAACGTTATGTAATATGAATTATTACTGCTATTTTAAAATCTGTCAATTGTTTAAGTTCGTAAGCGAAAATACTGATTTCCTGGTGTCGGTTTTCGGTCAGCTTTCTTAGTCTTAAATAATAATAGCCTTTAATATTTTCCACAAGTTTTTGTTTTAATCTTTTATATTTATCATTGATTTGTTGGTTTGGTGTTTAGTGAAATTTTCGTTTCTTAAGTTCAGGAGCTTAGGAGGAATAGAAACGTATGATTAGAATATATTTTTCCTTCATTTTGCCTAAGTAAATATGAGTCACATTACATGACGTCAGTTTGGTGTCGTTTTAAGCCGTCATTTATAGGTCGGGCACCCAAAGTGATGGATAGTTACTTTAATCTTTGATGAAGTGATGCTGATCCTGATTCACCAAACTAACAAATTGACATGACATCTTAGTTTCCAAACTGTGTACTATTCGTAAAAGTTCCCTAACAAACATAGACTAAGATAAGTAAGAGTCTAGATAATATGTTACATTGTGTACTAAATACTATAATACCAGGTAGAACCTTGTAGTACTTTAGTCCTTGTTTATTGATAAGAGTTTTGTTTCGTTGGAAAATATGACATACACTTAAAATAAGTTTTGTTGATGTTCAGCAGAGTAATCACTACTACATTACTCTCAAAATAAAAATAAGTAAAATACAATGTTAAAAGACATAAGATTTCCCAAATATTTTGTATAAATTTAGGTTATATAGCTATGTCTTAAAGTAGGTACATACTTCTTAAATATTTTGCACTTGAAAATGATACATTGTTTATTAGCTAATAATATGCTTTTGCATTATAGGAATAAGGTTGTCTGGACAATCCCGACCAATCCCTATCATCTGGCAACCCTAATACTAGGTATATGTATGCGAAGTTTTAGTTTGATTTTCTTTTTTTTATAATATGGACTCAAATAAAGAATCTCATTTAAACATAGTAAAATATGACATGCTTGAATATTTAACTGTCCAGAGTATTGCCATTTTGAAATATTTTCTGGGGATCCATCATGGGGATGGGCTAGTTCCAATAATCGCCCCGCCACTCAGCTCTCTCGACTTCATCGTGTATTAAAAAAGGATAATTATTGCAAAATTTACAAAGAGGTTTCATTTGATTGTGTTTCTGCACAGTGAATCTCAAACACAAAGGAAGGTCTCATTTAATTTTATAGGCGACATCCGCTGGTGCAATACACATGTAAGGCGACTCAGGCAACTCATTGATATCAAATAACGAGTTTTTTAACATTATTAGTGATAAAATATACCTAAGTATATAAGAAAGCATAAGAAGTGATAACGTTTGCACCATAATGGGTGATGAAACCATAAATAGGCATTCAAATTAAGAAATTATTTACAAGATACCTGGTAGATAGAAGAATACTTCTTATGAGATTGGTGGGCAAAGAAGTATATGGATTTCTCGATGGTAGAAAATACACCTCGCCTAAGTAAGTATCACGCTCGTATCCCCGAAAAATAGGCTGAGATACAACCAGGGTACCCATGATTAGCTGAAGGTACTTAATCCACAATGTGATATGTAGCAAAATCTCGTTAATCCCGGGCACTGTTGCTTTTATTAAAAATGAAAAAAAAAAACATTTTGACCAGATAATTGAACGCGGGACCCCACTACTTCGTCAACCTAGACGACTAACCTACTTTTCAGATCTTAATTTGACAGCTACGGTTACCTATGTCAAGGTAGTAGAAATAGGTAAGGCGGTGGTCAAAATCATCAGTAGAAATCACTGATAGGAAGTCAGTAAATAGACTTATTTATAAAAAACTAGAAAATCTAAAATACGTGAAGTATTTTTTTGAAAGTTAAGATTCACAAATTGTAAATTGTAGGCACACATTAATCTGCACTGAACAATAATTTGTCTGGTTCAATTTTTTTAAATATTTACTTTAATTGTTCAAATTCTTGTTTAAAGTTTAAACTTATTTTCATAGTAAGTAGTACTACATAGGTAATTACCTAAAAACTTAATATCTGTGACTTTAAATGTATGTTATATAAATGGAAGGTTACACAAGTATTATGTAGGAGGAGTAGGTAATATTGAAATAATGTATGGCATGTATTACATTTTTTTGCATCTTATAGTCCTTTGAGCAGATTATTTTATTGTGATTGCAGAAAATTTATTTTGTTTTAAAAAACGTGTGCTTAACATTTTAGTTAAAAAAGTAAAATAAAATCACGGTAAGCCATTTCAAAATCACGTCAATCGTTGTTGTGTTCAATTTGGTCATATTGTGTTGAGGAACTTAATTTAATATTGCTTTGTCGCAATTCAATACTTTTTCGCAAGAAAGAGATTACTTTCTTGCTCAAAACTGCTTCACATTCGTGGGGACCACTCTTTGCCCAAACTAATCTCAAAAGAGGTTTGGCTCTACCTTCTACGCTTGAAAATGGAAATAATGTACGCCCACTACATACCTAGTGGTGGACTGTAATAATTCAACAGAATTTGATGAAGTTATATGTTAATTGCGAATGATTGTATTATTTCATCTGTGTAAAAAATCCCCAGTAGTCATACTGTCAAGAAATACCATACCATACTCTGTCAAGAAAGTACCGGGAAAATATCTATAACACAAAAACTGTCATTCATCAAATTTATTTTACATCTTCAAAGTATGTTCCTTCAGTAACGATACATTTACGCCAACGAATAATCAAATCGTTAAACATTTTTAAGGGCTGTTTCCGGAATTGAATCAGTTCTCGACGCGAATTCTCTTTTATGTCTTCTGCCGATTGAAAACGGGTTCCACGAAGTGGTAACTTTAGTTTAGGAAAAAGAAAGAAGTCAGCTGGAGCCATATGTGATGATGGTATTGGCAATACCGTCTTTGCCATAAGGGCACACGGGGCCAGTGCCCAGGGCCCCTATACGCAGAGAGCTCCGAAGGATCGATAATTTCACTCACTTTTAACCTTTAAATATTTTGGTTTGGTGCATTATGTTTTACCGTTGCCCTAACTTGGAAGCGTTAAATTTTGCAGCTTAATAACTACTAAGTAATTTGTCAAAAATTATGAGCATAGAAAGTAACATTCTTCAGAAAATTTAGTTTCAGGATTTAATAGAAGATTTTGCTCAACAGAAATCCCGGAAAAATTATTATCGTACCTAATCATAAGAAAAATAGCAGCATACTAGGTAATAGTATTAGTGACATACCATAACAAAATAATGTAGGTACCTAATTGATTACCCGAAAATCATAGTGAAAAAGTTTTTAAAGTTTAAGTTCTTCATATTTCAAAAGGAACTCAAGTTTTTGTGTGCCCAATAGCCCCAACATAATCTAAGACGGCCCTGGGTATTGGTCGAGTGTTTGGTCAAAAATTCATTAAAAATGATTTCTTTGTACAAAAGCGCATTATCGTGGTGTAAAATCTAAGAATTTTCTTTCCACAAACCTGGCCTTTTTCGTCGAATTCACTCTCTTAAACGGCGCATTACGCTTAAATTGTATTCCTTATTTACCGTTTGACGATTGTCTATTGTTTTCCCGAAGAATATAATATGCTATATATTCAAATGCCAGAATTTCATTTGGCCGAATGTTTTTTTGATCACAATATACTTGTGAAATATTTTTCTTCGCCCTAAAATAAGTTTCCATAATGATACGAGTGTCATACGTATTGTTATCCATTTTATTAACTGTAATAATATTATTCAACAGAATGTTTAAATTCCTTACAAAAAATTGTATTTGTATTAAGTAAAACGTAAATTGTAATAAATGTACAGTATGATTATGTATTTCTAATAAATATATGATAGTATCATTACGTATTATAGTTGTTTTTATTTCTAATACCTATTTATCTAGTACCTCTTTATACGACCAAAGTCGCTTCCATTTTTTTCCATTCCATTGCTTTTCAAATTTAACCTAACGCTTTTGTTCGAAAAAAAACGATTAGCTTTCTGGCACTTCACTCGCCGCTGCCGCGGCAAGCTCGCTTCACTCGCTCGGCTCTTGCCTTCTCTTTCATGTTCTAACCTAACCTTTTACCTTAACAAACCAAACCTTACCTAAATAATTTAGTGTGAAACTAATTTATGTTCTTTTTCTAGAAGTTATTTTGATAGGTAAATGATGTTATGGCTTGTGACAATACGGCTTACAATCATGCTAGCAAATGATATTATTGAAATTGACTTTATATGAAACAAAGTTTTTTCCACGTGACTAACATAGTAAACAATGAGTATGACATATAAAATTATGAGAAACAATATTATGTCTGTTGACCATTATAGCAGATGAAATTATAGCAAATGAAATTCTGGTAAGTGGGTGTAATCGACCGTTTGACCTTCCGGCAATAATTCTGAGTGCACAACACCAGGATGAAAAAAAAAACAGTCAACGTGACTTTGACTTTCGAACGAGTTTGGCGTGGTTTTTTCGGTTTCGGTTCGGTTGGAAGGAGCCACTCCTTAGCTTGTTGACTAGTTTGGGTGTCAAACTCGTAAAGCCACACCTCGTCACCAGTGACAATACGTTTAATGAATATTGAGTCGGAATTGAATAGTTGTAGCAAGTCCTCAGTGACTTTCATGCGATTAAGGCCCCATACTAAGTCAGCCAGAAGAGCCAATCAGCACACTCTCCCGTTTCAAGATTACTATGAAATATTGCGCTCTAAAGTAAATGTCTTAAGCGATAATTCACTATTTTTGACACTATAAAAGTAATTAGAAAAAAATATAAAAACTGAAACAGTTATCTTTTAGGTATAATAATTATCTATGTTTATGTTAAATCTGGAGTCGATATTTTCATAATTGAAGTAGACAGTTGGGTTTTGCTTTCA